>JANHFM010008455.1:178054-191467 GCA_032468115.1 Grayia smithii
TAAATTTTTATATTGTACATTGCTTTTAATTTTTGTGAGCCACCCCGAGTCCTTCGGGAGATGGGCGGCATATAAATTAAATTAATTAATTAATTAATTAAATAATAATAATAATAATAATAATAATAATAATAATAGTCATAAGTTATTCAGACAGGCACCTCCTTGGTTCTCTGAATTATAAGGAGGAGACAATACAGCACAATCAGACTTGGAAGATTTTATTATTATAGCCAAGGTATAGTTTTAACCTTCCTGTGGAGTTTGTTTCCTGATATTGTCTACCTACTGGGGCTGACACCAGATCCCTTGAGAATTCCATACTCTGGGAAAGAAGAAAAGGGAACCATCAGCCATAATGGTGATGGATACACTGTTGGAAGGTGGAAAGGGAGAAGCTGGGGATAGATCATAATGGAAAAGGTCTATCTAAGAGGTGATATTGTATAGATAACACATAATCGAATAATAATCAAATATCAGTTTCTAACATATGTATACCCATCATGTCCACAATTTTTTTTTTAAAGCTCAGTATCAAATATAGTGTTCTGTCTCCATTTTGCTGTTGAAGTTGGAATAAATCATGGCAACCAAAAATTCTACCTGGATTTCAAATCTCTGAATTCCTAGCATGACCACTCATTCAGTGAACATTCAAAATTATAATGGCAACAAACAAGGTGGACATATGACTGGCTTGAAAAGTTACAGCTGTTGCAGCATCCTGCAGTCATGTGATCACTATTTGCAATCTTCCCTGCCAACCTCCCGTAAGCAAAGTCAATGGGGAAGCCAGAAGAGAACTCCCAAGTCACTTCCATAAGTCGCTCCCACCGCTTTTTCTCCCAAGAAGCTCCAAAAATCCCAAAGATCTCCTACTCCAAAACAACACCCCCTCTGTACTGTGCACCTGCATGCACTACCTCTTCGCCTACCTACACTCATGTACTTCACACCCACTCACAGACCCTGCTGGCCTTCCCGCATTCACCAGCACCAGCCTGCAACCCCTGTAATAAAAATAATAAAATTATTTGTATCTCTAATTTAGTTTCAAAAAATTCTAATTCAAGGATAGACCTCCCCAAAACACAAAAAAATTCTATTGTTACATAGTAAGTACAGATTTATTATATAATTATATGTTATAATTCTTTTGGTCATCCCTCAAGTCAGTTTTCACATTATATGTATCTGTAAATCTCAGCTTTTCAGTCATTAACCTTTATTCAAAACTTGATTTTGAATAAGAGACTTGCTATTGTAAAAAAAGCTAGAACATTTTGTATTTATATACATATACTGATTGAGAGGATTTTAACGATTAATATACAATTGAGACCAGAGATTTTGGGATTGAGAAGCAGTTGGGAAAAAGTCATGGATCTTTGTTTTGTATGTGATAACTGCAGCAAGATTATTGTATACATAATGATGGAAAGATTGGGCATTACTCAGGATGGAGGAGTAAGTTGGTGAGATGATGGAATTTACTAAGATGACCAAATTCACTTCTTTGATTAGAGAAAATACATTGTTTATATTAGGACTCCTTGGTGCTCTCTGAGCTTGGTTGTTTTCTTGCAGATATTTCATTGGCCAAATTTTTCCTTTATTAATATCTACATTAATTACCGACTTTTAATCCCTTATGGTAAAAAAAAAGTATGGTTTATGTTTTTTATGATTAGATAGGATAGACAGAAAAAGAGAGTCATGTTATAACCATAGAGTAAAAGGTGAATTTGTGCTTAGAACTGCTATAAAAAAGATCAGAAGCCACATCTTTGTACCTTTTCTACTTTTCTTTTGTTTTTTCTTTCTTGTACTTTTAGTTTTTAATTTCTTTCTTTACATGAATTGGTATTAGTTTTTTTCCTTGCTATTTAATTTTTAAATGCCATTATTTATAAACAAGGGGAAAAAAACATTTCCACCTACAAATTATGAAAAGAGAAGCAAGCAGAAACTTTTGCCAGGCATGAAAAATATATAAAATTGCATGTATAGATATAAAAGCTTCTTGTATCTCATGATAACTCACTTTTTTCCACCAAATAGATCTCAGGCAAAAACTGTAATAGGTTCACAGTCAAGACCAAAACAATGTATTAAATATGGTTAGCCATATATTTACACGTGGATAGAAATAGTTTTCCTGCTCATCTAGAGATGTTTACAGGTCTGTCATATGTACTTGAATGAAAATCTGGATATGTATAACATGAAAATTACTACAATTCATCCACACCAAAAGAAACAGGTTAAAAACATTACACACATACACAGTGATATTTGCTTTCTCTTATTCTAAAATATGCTGTTTCCCAAGTAGCCAATTTTTCATAAGCCCAATTACTTGTAATCTTTTTCTCCCACTATCAAGAATATCATTTGTTTCTTTATTGTAGTAGATAAAACATCCTTTCATTGTTTCAGATCACAAGCTGTGCAGATACTACCCACTGTTCTTGCCTCCAGCACTTCACATTATTGGTGTATTATTTCATGCATGCCCTACTCTTTTATCAATTGCTTTTGAAGTAATGTTAATAGACTAGAAAATTGAGACATTTATGAAGTATAGGCAGTGTTTATGAAAAAATCCATAAAATATGACACCAGGCAAGACAAGATAAAAGCAGCATTTTAATAGATTATGGCAAAGGGATTCTGTCACAAGTTGACAACTGAGTCCTCTGAGATTGCTAATTTTTATGGGATTAATTTTGTAGTATTAAGAAAGAAGCTAAATGTCCTAATTAACCTGTAAATAGCGAATATATGAAATTAAACCTTGTGGCCTCTTGTTAGTTTTTTGGCTTCAGCACATTAGGCAGAATTATTGCAAATGGATACAAGGTAGTATTGGAGGTAAGCATTCTGCATGGAATTAACTAAAAATCTCATTCAAATTATACTTTAAATACATTCACACTAGTATGTAAGTGGTGAAAATTTGCAAACTGCAGTTTACATGTTCTGCTTGTGTAAGCAGTAATTCCAATTAATGTGAATGGGCCCTGAAATAACCCAGTAACCATCAGGACAAAGGAATTAAATGAAAATCCCATAATTAGGCTCCATTCCACCACCATGTCCCGAAACCCCTATTGCCAACATTTGAAAGAGCATCTTGCCACACTCAGGTTTGGCTGTAGCTAGGTAAATTATGAAGCATAAAACACAGAACCTATTTCTAGCAGCTGAGAGAGAAACGTGGTATCAAACTGAATTGTTGGTGGGGATTACTTGTTTCATTCCAGCAAAGTACTAGGTGAATTTAGTGTCCAGATTTCATCCTTATGTAACAGAATTTTAGCAACTATTTTAACATCCTCTCTCCTGTCTGTACACTTGTATAAAAAAGAAGCACAAATGCCAAACCAAATTTGATTTTCACCATATCGGGACTATTGTTTAAGACAAATTTTTATCCTGAATAAATAACTTCAACTTATTATTTACAGAAGAAAAACTACATATGAAAGAGATTAATTTCACTGCCTCAAAATCTAGAGGAGGAATAACAGACATTAATGTTCTGCTGAAAGGCTGAAGTTTTAGTGAACACAAATTTCTATTAAATGTATAGTAATAAAGATTTTTTCAGAAATATTCTTCCTAAACTTCATATCAAATATGGTTGAATTTTTAGATGTTGATCTAGATTATAATTATAGCCATGGCTATATTTTAAACTATCAATATATTACAGACATGCTTAAGTTATATTGAGTGGTATAAGGATATACACATGTCTGTGGAAAGAAAGGTATGTGCAAACAAAGAGTTTCAACAAGTAATATGGAACATTTATTCTAAAAAAAACCCCAATTTTTCTTGTCTTACACAATGTGTTGTATGATATTCAATAAAACTCTGGGATGAATGCACTTGTGGTTTGAAAAGACGGCATCTTTCATTCTACAGTGTATGAATTAGATTCATATACTGTTTCCTTTGGGAGTCAGAAAGCAATTTTTTGTACATTTTAAATTGTAGCATTTATGAATTCTCCCTGCTATTTTAGTGTCAGAATTCAATTTTGATGTAAGAATAATATCCAAGTACAATGTCTGCTAAAGAAAGGTATTTTCTGCTTGGTTGCCTTTAAAAACTGTCCATGCTCCATATACAATTTGAAGTCAACTTCATTATACTCCAGCCAAAACATATTTCCTTTTTTCCCCCCAGAAAACAAACAAACCCATTTTTGGCAATATCCAGAAAGAAAATGGAAAAAAACAAGATAGCAAAATTAGAAATGAATTCATTGGGAGTTCAAGATATATGAAACTTATTGACAATATTCACAGTATTTATGACAGGCTGCTTAATTTTAAACTGGCAAATATTCATATTATTTATTCTAGTATAGCAAATAGTTTTGGGGGAAATAGCTAACAAATAAAACCACCTTACAAACTATTTCTCTCCAGGACTACTTATCTGTTCCCACTTAATATAATGAATATATCTGATAATATTGCATAGAGGAAGATGTCTTACCTTTATGCACTGACTGTAAGGACCAATATTGGCAGGAGCCCAATGAGAAATGCTCTGTACATGCATCACCTGCTTCTGGGAGCAAGATGCATCAGAGATCATCTTATCATCCTTTTGGGCAAGGCAGTCCATCTGAAATAGCAGGTCTTCCATCAATGGAGCTTCAACACAAACCCTAAAATAACAAAAACAAAACAAAACAAATGTACTGGCAGCATTTGAAAGACATTAAACATTGAGTTCTGGTTGCTTTACTCTTAATATTCCTAAGATTTATACCAACAAGGCAGAGATGGAGGATGAGAATGAGCAAGAATTCTTGAGATCCCAGTCAAGAATCTCACTTGGTCCTTGCTACTTCTCCAGTTTCTCTTCAGAATAATCTCCGCTATCACTGAGAGAAAGAACAGGCAAATGGAGAACTTTGTACCCTTGCTTTGCTTTTGGTACTATTAATAGCTTAAGAGAAAACAAAATTAATAGGCAGGGACAATAAGAAGCAGAACTAGGAGACAGCAGCAGATCACAAATAAGGATGGTAGCCTTGGAAGTTATCAAATGTTGCCCAACCCTGACTGATTCAACCATTAACTTCATTTCATACTCAAGTATTTTTGCTTAGCAAAAAATCACAAAAGAATAAATGAAGATTTATTCCTTCCATTTGTTGAGGAAGGTGAGAATCAAACGAAGTTCCTTACTGAGTGAGGATCACAATATCTGCTAATTTCTTCTTCCTCTGCAGCCCTCAGCCTTCCCCGATATTCCTGAGTATCCTCTAATTCACTAGAGCAGTTTTCATGGAGCACAAAGAGGCACCAAAACAATATGGAATTTGGTAAAATATGCCTATAAAATATCCAACTACCGTGTTTCCCCGAAAATAAGACCCTGTCTTATATTTTGAATCCTGAAATAAGCGCTTGGCCTTATAGCTATGTGCTCAAAAGCCCAATTGGGCTTATTATCAGGGGATATCTTATTCTGGGGGGAAAAGGGTGAGAATATTGGTCCATGTAACTCTGGACCTGTTTCCCATTATTATTTCCAGAATCCTTTTCAGTGTGCAGTGCTTTTTTTATATGTCTTTATTTCATAGCTAGAAAAGGCCTTGCTAAAGTCCACCTACTGAATGTTTTTCCCTGTCTCACTTCCTTTATAATACAGGAGAAATAGTAAAAGAAGAAAACAGTGAAAAAGGACTGGGGTGATATGGTAGCAGTGTTCCAATATTTGAGGGGCTGCCACAAAGAAGAGGCAGGACAAGAAGCAATGGGTGGAAACTAATCAAGGAGAGAAGCAACTGAGAACTAAGGAGACATTTTCTGACAGTGAGAATGAGTGGAATGACTTGGCTCCAGAAGCTGTGAGTACTCAAACACTGAAGGTTTTTAAGAAGAGATTGGACAACAATTTGTCTGAAATGGTATAGGGTCTTCTAGTCCAACCTCCTTGAGCAGGGGGTTGGACTAGAAGACCTCCAAGGTCCCTTCCAACTCTATTATTCTGTTGTTATTATTATTACTATTAGTATTTTCGGAAGGCCAGAATGAGGATCCATAAAAAGTCCTTCTCAACTGTTCTTTCATAGTTCAAGAGCAGTCCAGCAGATTATATTGAAGTGTATACTTTCTATAGGTTGAAGTTCTATAAATAGAGACGTAAAACATAAATTCATATTTTTCTGGTTTCTTCTCAATCAATTGTATATTAGGATAACACATAGATTTTGTTTAAAGTATGGGGCATGATATTAATAAGAAACATTTATTTATCTCAAAGAAATCTACAATGCAATGAGTTTCACAAAGATCCAATTACTAGAAAAGCTATTACTAAGTAAAGAGAAATATATCTTACTAAATGGAATAAGTAATAAAGCCCTCATCTGGAAAAAAAACACCCCAAAGAGATTCCTTTTAAAAAAAGATTTTATGTAGCATTAAAAATATTTTAATTGTACAGTCCTTATTTCATTAGCTTTATATATTAAAATGCTTATTAAAAAAGCAGGAATGAAATATATTTAAATATGATTTTAAATTAAGAGGAATAAGAACACTTGCTGTGCTGAATTCCCTCTTAAAATTCAAGATGGCAAGTTCAGTAGAATAGTATGACTAAAAGTATTTTTAAACCATATATTGGCCATGAAAGAAAAAAAATACTCATAAGAGATAGCACTATATTCTAGCTCTACAAAATAGGGTGTAACATTTGAATTTATGAGCTCTTCAGTCAGAAGGTAAAAAGAAGAAGAAAAAGTAGAGAGGAAAAATTAGGGTAGGATTTAAATAACAGATCTGGAATGATCTGGAATGATGATTTTTCAGGAATGAAAAATATAAACTAAAGCCAGCTCTTAGTGGCCACAAACAACTCCCACATCCTAAGACTGTTAGTTACACAGCTTTACATAGCTTAAAATACTAACAACTTCCCACCCCCCAAGTACTCTAACTTTTAAGCATCTTTCCTGATGAAAACTTCTGGAATCTTCAGGTACTTGAACACCAATTTGTAAATCCAGAATTAGCCCAATAAAAGTATTGTGTTAAAACTGTTCTAGAAAATGTAGAAAGAACTTTAGCCTAAGGAATATACCCATATTATTGCAGTGATCTTAATTCATTCATTTGCTGCTTTAATGGCATTATTTTCAATATGTTTTCTATTCTGTTTTTTTAAATTGAAAACTGTCCCGTGTATTTGCATAAACAAAATTGTGAGGCATAACTCCATCAAGTAAATAATACATTTAAAAAGAACACTGTACAGGGTACTTGTTGTTCAGCAAAAGTAAAAGGTGTGTAAAAGCTATTTGTTAATAAAACTGCATTAAAAACTGCAGGGGAAGACCTTTTCTCATAAATGGTTTTCATATTCTGTTTTCCCCTATTCACAGAAAGTAATATAATGTTAAAGAAGCTGATACTGAAAAGAAAGCACCTCACTTCCCATTCATTCTTTAAGAGAACACATTTCTTTAGCATCCTTGTTTGTTTACTGAAGATCAAGAAGGATACACATGAATGAGTTTGTTCAATTTGTTAATGAAATCTCCCCACCATAGCAGAATTATCTGATAATAGCAGGTTATAAGAATAGTCAATTTAAAAAGGAAACCTTTCCATTTTAACAAAATTAGCGAGGCACAAAGAAGAATATTTATTTATTTGAATTTATATGCCATCCACCTCGCAGTTCAAGTGCTTTCAGAGATAGCAATCTTGGCAGAGAACAAGATGGTTTCCAAGATGGACTTAGCTGTTCCAAAGATAATATCATTATTTAGAACTATAATCTTTCACTGAGCATTTGCTTTCTGTGTTGCTCTTAATTTTCAATCTGCACATCTTATCTTCTCTCCTGTAATTGGACATGCCTTCTTTATTAATTTAGCAAATTCAGTGCCTGATGGTTATCATGTCAGTCTCTTCTAAGCTGCTTTACTCTTAACCCTGCTTACTGCATTTGACGGGACAAAAAATAATGACGCTTTTGCCAAGTTAGAATGGAAAAGAAGCAGGAACAGTATTGCAGGCTAACAGCCCGGATTTCGATCCTGATGGGGTTTAAGGTTGACTCAGCATTCCATCCTTCCAACGTCAATAAAATGAGGACCCAGATTATTGGGGGCTGACATTGTAAATTGTCCAGAGAGTGCTGTAAAACACTATGGGGCAATAAATAAGTCTATAAACTGTAATTCATAGGGGGATGATAGACCATTTTGCTCAAATTTTTTAGAACATGTTACTATTAGATTGCACTTGTTAGCTAGCTAACTGATAATTAGTTCAGAATTATACTTTAATAAAGTAGGTTTGGGGGCCATAATTCAATGATAAAAAGCATGGGTTCACATTAAAAGACCTATATGATGAATCTAGGATAACAGAATACAAATTAGGTTCAGTATCAAAAGGTGTTTTTTTTTTAAATCAGAGATCCACATGCACTCCTGATGTAGCTGCTACAATAGAGAATAAAAGATCATGTCTTTGAAGAGAGACATACAAAGAGGTGAAAGGAAGCCCAATCCAAACACAGAGAAACCAAGTCTGAAGAAAAGTCATAAATAAAGTATTAGTAGCAATGAAGTATATTCGAGTGTACCATAAATATAAGGCAGCAGTAGTATGAACCTACCTCGCTGGAGGACACAAATCAAATGCTGTCATATAGACTGAATTTATCACTGCAAAATCGGCCATACTCTTCATATACAGATGGACCAAAATAATATCTGTCAATGCCAATCCTTTTAAATTCATATGAGCTGCATGTGGAAAAATAATGCAGCTGTTAAAGACAGGAAATATTAGATTTGTACTAAAGGATACCAAGAATATACCTTTTTTTTTTTTTTACCAAGAGCTTCCCTTGAACCAAAGCCTAACTGAAGCTGAGGAACTTAGAGAAATAGAAACTATTCTGATTAATACAATTTATTATATAGTATACACAGTTACATTGAATTTACTTCCTAAACCAAATTGATTTTGTTTGATCTTGAACATTAAACTAGTACAAATGTTAAAGAAACAAAGAATTTAAAGACATGTTAAATTCCAGTGCAACTGCCTCAAAACAGGTGAAGCCATCATAGTCTTAATCAAATCTACTTCCTAATGAAATATACAATCTACTAAGCATTTACTAGGAAATCATCAAGTTAACACATGATATTAATATTTGATTTTGTGTGTATGTATGTGTGTGTGTATGTGTATTTCTTGTGACTGAAGGTCAACAATGAGGGACACATTTTGCCATATGGCAACATTTCTTTCTCTCCTGCTTAAAACTTTGTCTTGTGAAATATTTTGCTAATATTTTGTTAAGACGTTTATTTGTTTAAAATTTATTCAACAATTATCTTTTGAACAATAGAAATTACACTTCCCACAAAAATGACTCCAGACAATGTGGGGATGTGGCTATAATAATAATATGTTGGATGCGACGATTCCATCGCATAACTCATGAAGGAAGTATTCCCATAATCTTTCATTGAGTAAGAGGAGTCTTACTGGTTGACTACTCTTTACACATCAACCTTTCAAAAACCTGAAAGGCTTTTGAACTTTTTTTGGACTGAGGTATCCTCCACAAAATGTGGCAGGTTTTGTGGGGACTTCTGAAACCATTCTCCTCCTTTTAATTTACATTTTCATCAGACTGAAGGCTCTTCAATTTTGAAGGCAAAATTTGAAGGCTCTTCAAAGATTAATGAAGGATTAAGGCCTATTATTTCTCAGTCAGGAACTTGAATAGTCCAGAGCCATATGTTCATCATAAAGACTGCCCAGAAAATATAACTATTTCACCTGGCTCATGATAGAATTTTCTCTCATTGGAGAGAAAATTGCTTGTGTCTGTCTACTTGATGGACTACTTTTTTGAATGTTGTAAGAACTTTATGAATAAATCTGTTTTAAAAACTAGAAGTCAGCCTAGCAAGGAACAAGTTACAAACTCAACTTTTTAGCCTTAATGTAAAAACTCAGAACTACAATGTATGTCTTGTAGTTCAGAACTAATTTCCACTTTAGGTCATTAAAACAATTAATTCTGTTACAAGATTTATGTTACTTCCATTTTTATGCCACAGTATGTAGCAAAATAGGGGGGAAAGGCAATCAGACGATCTGATTTTTGTAAGGATGTTTTAACACATACCTGAAGAGTCTCAAGTAAGTTTAGGAAAGAAACCTGGGGTGATACTTTTAGACTGTTAGCACCATAATTCACCTTTTTTTGAGAAGGCAAACTAAATATCCACAGGAAATGCAAGTATTCCCTGGATCAAAATGCATCAGTTCACCAGAAATGAGAAAGAATACTTTAGATGTAAATCATCTGCCAAAGCCACCAAGGTTCTTAGCCTCCAGCCAGATAAAACTACTATTTTGGTTTAATTCTAATAAAAAAAAATCATGCAATGATGTATATTATTTGGACTGGCTAGGGTCATGAAAATATTACAAAAATCAAGTAAGTGTTTTAGAGCTCCAGTTTTTCAATTTACATATTATGCCCAAAAGATTTATGTAGAACATTGCTCCTTTACCTACAAGCCTGATTACAACCTCTGTGCTGATTTCTAGGCTGTTAGGAACTAGCTTAAGGGCCCTTTAGGAAGCCTGCTGCCTTTTTACCTTGCAAAATTGCTCATGCTTCCTTATCATTCTGTATTCAGTCATGAACTCAGCTGCACAAGCCAAATGTTAAGATTTTATGAGCCAATACATCAAAAGTATGTGCGTACAAGAATACTAGCCTGCCCACTGCAGCCGCTGAGAAGAATTTCCATTTTTATGAATGAAAAGGATGCTTGCATAAATATTTATTTATT
Source organism: Grayia smithii (assembly GCA_032468115.1). Taxonomy (NCBI): domain Eukaryota; kingdom Metazoa; phylum Chordata; class Lepidosauria; order Squamata; family Grayiidae; genus Grayia; species Grayia smithii. The sequence continues at coordinate 188,931 of JANHFM010008455.1, forward strand.
TAAAACTGCAAAAATATGGAGGGATTCAGAAGAAAATAGAAGCATTTTGTTTTATATCTCAATATCTTGTAAGGGCTTGATAGTAAGAAATCCAGCAACCACAATTCCCAAGACATCAATTCTTTGCTTGCGTTAAGTACATAAATGAGATTTAGAGCTACTGACCTAATCCTAGATGCCAAAATCAACCACAGCAACAGCTTTTTAGATAACTTAATTTAAAATTATGATAAAGGCAGTTTAGCTAACAGAAAGCGGACAAAATGGAATGCACATACAAAAAGATAAAAGGAATAAAAACAAACTCAGCTGCCTTGTATAACCAGATCAAGGGAGAGCATAAAAGGAATTCAGTGTAATCACAAAGGTAAAAATGGATGGATTTAGACTGCAAATGTCTGTGACCAAATGTAGAAATTCTTTTATAATAATCTACCAAGCAATAACCATATGATGGACAATCTAATGATGGACAATTTAATAATCCTCTATCACTTGGCACTTAATAGAACATGAAAGTCACCTATTCTTATTTATTTGTCAAATGTATATTTGTATGGCCATCCATTTCACATACAAGGGGCTCTTGGTGATGTACAAGAATAGAAAAACAATTAATATATAAAACATTATTAATACTATTATATTAACATTACTATATCATTAACAATGGAGCTACTTCAATCTCATCAGTCTTCTGGAGTCCTTCTACAAAATCAACAGGCAGAGATGGAACAAGCCTCACTTCATGAGTTGGGAGAATGTTCCATAAAGTGGACACAGATAATCTACTCTATCCAAAGTTCCCACAGCTGTCACACAAACACCTTCTCAACCACCTTCCCCCCCAAAAGGGAGGTTAAATACTGAACAAACATTTTCCAGTATACTGTGGTCCAGTGATGGCTTGAGGAAGGGACACTCCCAAGCCTCCTTAAATGAAAAAAAGGACCAATCTCCCAATTCAAAGAAGAATTCACTACTGCTGGAATCTACTCTCACAACAACACTATCCAGGCCCTGTCCATTTCCTTAGGCCCAACAGGTTCAAGCTGTTCCCATATAATTGGGCAAGATCTTCCCCAGGTATCTCTCCTGGATCTGTAACAAGGTCAGCATCCAATTGTGAGTGAATGTGAATGATTTTTTCTGGCAGAAAATTGTTCCATACTATTGTTCTCCAAGTTCCCTCTTATTCAAAAAGGCACATTTCACCTGAAAGAAGGCTGCAAGTTGCCTATGAACAGATGCAATAAAGTTGGAGAAATATTGGTGCTTCATCGACCTTATTTCATAGCATCTGTAACCCATTTTTGATTAAGTTCATTCCCTGTAAAAATCTAGTGACACTCTATATAGCTCTTCTCTCATTTTATCTCCCTTAATTCTTCTGTGACCATGGGGAGTGATGGGATCCACAAAAGGAGAGAAATCCCATAGATGTAATCTGATCCACATCTTCAACAGTCCTCTTTTTCCAAATGGTGACCAAAGTTTCAAGTGGACTGTGCAGCAGATCAGCAGGAACCGCCTCTAGCTCCAGCCTCTAGCTCCCTATAAAACCCAACTGGATCCATCAGTCACTAGAAATAGACCTATCTAATGGGTCCAGCCTCCCTGAAATGGATGGCAGCATTTGAGAATCCCATGATAATCAGAACCATGACAACAGAGACACCAAGAGCTCTCCCAGTTTCAAATCACAGTCATTGATCTGACAGGAACACCAGATGTGATATGTGATCACTGACCCTCGTTGGGCTCTGGATGACCTGCTATAGGCCCATGGCCATCATGGGAGCCATGAACTCTTGAGCTGCCTCAGACCTGATTACCAGAGCAGGCAGATTGGAGTCCCCAAAGTACATAAGTCTGGAGAACTCTACTGCCAACCCAGAGATGGAGTCAAGGATTTCAGGCAGGGAAGTTGCTATGCATTAGGGAGAATGGTACAACAGAAACAATCCCAACTGATCCTAGAACCCATCTTATTTAACATCCAGTGAACTGTGGTATAGCGCCCCTAAAAGCCATAAGCAATTCCCAGATGACAATCACGGCATATCTTGTCCTAAGGTCTCAGCTGATGCCAGGCTTAAAATCCACCTGAGCATATCTCCAAAAGTGCTATGCCACTTTCTGGACCTAGTCCATACATGTCTTGGTAATACATGCTCGGTTAGCCCTCTCATCAATGATTAAATTGCAGATGAGGAATGTTTAAAATAAGAAATGGGATGGCTAAGAACTGCCCAGGAAGCTAACTACTCATGTCGGCTGCCTAAATTCTCAGAAGAAACAAAATACTTTCTACTAGCTGGAGAGCAACAAGAAGAAAGGGAATTGTTTGGTGGCACCCTTAAGATTTATATTGACTGTTTCCTAATATGATTTGATTGCTTATTTGTTCCCTATGACTATCATTAACTGTTGTACCTTATGATTCATGATGAATGTATGTTTTCTTTTATGTACACCGAGAGAGTAAGCACCAAGACAAATTCCTTGTGTGTCCAATCACACTTGGCCAATAAAGA
>JANHFM010008455.1:201952-224921 GCA_032468115.1 Grayia smithii
ATACTGGAGTGGGTTGCCATTTCCTTCTCCAGTGGATCACGTTTTGTCAGAGCTCTCTGCTATGACCTGTCTGTCTTGGGTAGCCCTGCACAGCATAGCTCATAGCTTCATTGAACTACCCAAGCCCCTTCACCACGACAAGGCAGTAATCCATGAAGGGGGCAATAGCACTTAGACTTACCATATTTTTCTCACCGGAAGACGCACCTAGGTTTAGAGGAGGAAAACAAGAAAAAAAACATAAGGTGGAGCCTAAGAGGACCACAGATAGGTGTTCTCTCATGTCCCAGATCTGCCTATTGACTCCTGCACTGCGGAAAAGAGACAGAAGAGGCTGGCAATGACAAAGACAGAAGAGGCGGAGTTCAACACTGTAAGAAGACCCCGCTGTCCGGCTTGGCTGCTATTCACCAAAGGACCGGCACCGGTCCACTGTTGGGAACCCCTGAGGTAATACACTTCACAGTCTGTGATGCAATATTTGCTCCATAAGATGCACAGACATTTCCACCCACTTTTGGGAGGAGGGATAGTATGTCTTAGAGAGAGAAAAAGACAGTATAAACTGCTTCACAGTGCTTTACAGCCTTGTCTAAGCGGTTTACAGAGTCAGCATATTGCCACCAACAATCTGGATCCCCATTTTACTGACCTCAGAAGGATGGAAGGCTGAATCAAGCTTAAGTGGGTCAGGAGCGAACTGCTGGCAGGTGGCAATACTGCATTTTAATAGTAATGGAGCTGGTGGTATTGATGAAGACTGGAGGAACTGTAGGATCTTGGCATCCCAATTTTTGGGGCGGCAGCAGTAGATCCATCCTGGTGGCAGCAGATCCTTCCTGGTTCCTTCACCAGCAGTGGATGTGCTGAGCTTTTTAAAAAATGCCAGCAAGGCTGCATGTTATCCACATGAGGCCCACAGGCTTTTGGTTGTGCAGGCCTGGTCTAGATGCTCTTGCTGTTTCTGAAGAACCACAGTAGTTGGTGATTTGGGAAGAACTAACTGTGTCTCCTAACCCGGTAATCCATTTTTAAAGAAACTGATGAAATCAAAGTTACATATAGGCCTCCTATGGCATAATAAGTTAAAATGTCTTGTTCAGTAATCCAGTGGCGGGTCACTTTGGAGAAGATGAAATTATTTTCCTATGATCTTAAAATGAAGCTAATACATCAAAACATTTTATTTCATGTATATTAGACACCTTAGTAAATGTTTAATAAGGGATGGTTACAATCATCTTGCCGCTGGAGGTGCAATTCAGAAGTTCAAACATTAACTTACATGGTTTGGACCTACAGTACGTTAAATATGCAATCTTTTTCTTGGCTGCATTTTTAGGCTTTGGAATCTATCAAGATAGAAAAAGCTGAAGATTTCTTAGGACTTGCAGTTAATAAAAAGAATGATCATACATCAACAAAAGGAGAATTATACAACTGATTTGCAACAACGGGTTGTGACTATGCAAAGCCACCCAAAGTTGTTTCAACAGTGAGATGGGCAGCATATGAATTTATGTAGTCTGGCGGAAGAGTATAAAGAATAAGGAAGAAAGCAATATAGATTTTGAAAGAGTAGGAGTGACAGAACATAATTTTGCAGGCCTTCCCTCTCTTTTTTCATATTAACATGATTTTTGAAGTTACACTGTTAATATTGTTACGGGAATTGATAATTTTTACTCTCTTAATTAGTCTAAGCTAATAGATCACTTAAAAACAGCATACCAAAAATTGCCTTTAACACTGTGTTCATAACCAATTTTTTTAATTTTCTGTAGTCACTCAGGGAAGCAATCTCCTAGGTCAGTGATAGCTAATCCTTTCCAGACGGAGTGCCCAAAGTCCGGGCGTGCAGGCGCGAATGCACACATGTGCACCTGAACCCACAAAATGCAATGCACGCATGGCCCCCCACCCCTGCACATGCGAGGCCCCCACATGCGCCCTGCTCCCAGTGCATGTGTATGTGCAACCCCTGCATGCCTCTACCCCTCGCACTGTGCGACAGAGACCCAAAGATCAGCTGGCCAGCGGGAAGCACTTGCACATGCGCAGCAGAGCTGAATTGGGGCAAGAGTTTGTGTGCCCACAGAGAGGGCACTGCATGCTACCTCTGGCACGCGTGCCATAGGTTTGTCATCGCAGTCCTAGGTGTAACTAATGTCAAAACAATAGGGGGGGAAATTACAAACTTCTATGGAAAAGAACAACAATGAAAATAATTTCTTTTATATTTCTTGTAATAGGGATTCTAGATAAAACCTGGAAACTAGATATAGACTGATTGACAATGCATAACCTACCCATCCCGTCCCCAGTTTAAAATAAAATTTATATTAAAAATAACATATAGTGTTAAGTAAAAAGAGGCAATCTGTTTCTTGTTCTATTTAAGTATTTTTTTTTAAATAAACCTTGGGCTTCCCTTATTCTTTCTTATAAAAATTAAGCATTTTCACTGCAAATATTATATTTATGCTCTTTGAGCGATAATAGCTTCTTCCTGAGAAAGAAAAGGAGAATCCATCTGTGATTAAAGCCTACAGGGATATCAGCATTATAAAGTGTGAAAAGCAACAATGACATAACACAAAATGATTATGAATCAAAAGCTTCCAAAATGAAAAATTCATGTCGCTTTCAAACAGTGAACTTTGATATTTATTTATTTAGAAAATTTATTTATTTAGAAAATTTATATTGCTGCCTACTCTCATATGGAGACTCAAGGCGGCTTACAAGAACAATATTTGGCTTTTTTCCCAATAACATAACAGAACTCTTTTTTGAACCTTAGTTCAACAAATGATGAAAATACAATTTGTTTAAATCAAAATGAACGGCTTAGACTTTTTTCATCACCAAAGGATGAGGCAGAAAGCAGGAAAGCATGTTCAAAATAATCAGAATTCATGGAATTCATTTTTAGTGGCATACAGTAAAGCTGCAAAACTCCATTTCTAAAGACTTCCCTGAGCAGCTCTAAAGGGGTTATAATATTATCAATTACTTTTTGTTTTATTAGAACTTGGTTTAGTCTATCTTTCAGAATGTTCCATTGTCCTTGACCTGACTACGCAAGAAAACAGCTCCCTTGTCAGAACAGAGAGAGTACGCAAAAGCTTATTTCTAGATGTAATTTTTATGAACTTCTTCCATTTCTTAGGCTCTTTCATTATGAAAATACTAAACCAAAGAAAAGGAAGTCTACAGTATAAAATGAACTGAAACCAGTCAAAAGATCTTCCATTCTCATTCATGCAATCCCACCATTCTGTATAAAAGAATATTCACCACATGTAGATAAATAAAAATCAAAATTATTTTTCATCAGTCCCTTTCTCTGTTATCCCCTACTCAATGCAATGCAATTTTTCCACCCTTTCTCCCCCTAATCAAAACGAAATTTGCCTCTTTTGTGTTCTTCCTTTGGTTTCTGTTTCATATTATGATTATACAGCAACATTTCTGAGGTCCATCAGAAGGTGTCCTCTTACTAGACAATAACCATTTTTTTATGGAGTGGTTTTCTTCCAACTTGGGGAGCATGTCATGAGGAAAAACAGATAAACAATTTCTTGGTGTTGGCAAAATCCTAGGTTCATCATGCAGCTCATTTTATATCCAGTTACGTCAATTTCTGCCTGTTGCAATAAATTATTAACCACAACTCAAACCCAATGGGGTCCAAAGCAATTCCATTTTACATAGCAATCAGCCATGAAGGTTTCTGTATTACTCGCATACACATACAGCTTTTTCACTTAAATTGATGGGATTTCAAAGCATTTAACAAGGCTGGATATTAACCCAGTGGGTTGTTTATTGAAAATAGAACTGAGTATGCTTAGCCTTGAGAAGCAGTAACAGAAAAGGTTGGTATAGTAACATCCTTCATTTAAATGAAGAACATTTATTTATTTTCAATTACTCCTATTAAGGGAGGGTTAATCCTAGTAGACTGAAGTTACAGGAGGGTATCATTTGACAGAACCCTTGGAGACGCTTCTGAATGGTAAAACGAGATTAACAGCATAACTAATGGGAATCAGAAATGGCTTTATCCCTGCTAGCAATCTTCCTGCAGAGATTGCATAGCTGTTAGGTATTATCCTAATCCGGATTTCTTCCATCAAGCACTGGGTTGGAGTAAATGGACTGCAACAACTGGACTACAAAATTATTTTATTTATTTATATTTATTTATTTACAGACACTACTTTATTTATGAAGTTCTAGTTACATTTTTTTGAGGATATGAACAAATCTTTCTGCAAGGTTTTGGAACTTAAAGTAAAATGCACCGTACACTAACTCTTTCCTGCCTTCTCCTGCCTTCTGCTCACTCATCTGCATGTCTGCCGTTCACTTAGTTTGAACGGCTTACATGCAGTTGTGTAGGGACTGTTTGTGGTATATATAGTAGTAGCTGTGAATATCTGGAATTATGCACAAGACTGATTTTTATGCTTGTTTAGATTTACAAGCAAAACAGATTTATGAACAGTCTCTTGGAACGTCATCTGTTCATAAGTAATGTACGTGGTCAATTTATATAGCCACACTTCTCGGTAAACGGAATGGCCATAGCCAATTTATCATGACCAACTCGCTGTGGGCCCAGTCACCCAGTCACCATGGCCAACTCGCCGTGGGACAACTTGCCATGGACAATTTAAAAGTTCAATTTAATTTTTTAAAATAATAAAAATTTATTTACATTTCGTTCTGTCCCTCCTTTCACATGCTTTCTTTAATGATTCCATACCACCATTTCTTTTATATTAGTGTAACTTTTATTCTGCAGCGAGTTGTCCCACAGCAGGTTGGCCATGGCAAGTTGTCCCGCAGTGAGTTGGCTGTAGCAAGTTGGCCATGGCGAATTGTCAGAGACTCCTTGGTAAATGACTCTGGACAGCAAAAAAAATTAAAATCAAGTAAAAACAACAGAAAACCATTACAATCAAACTACGAATTTCAAAATACATAGCAACTGAAAAAGTCATTTTCACACACAGGTCCAGGCACAAAGCCAGGTCTTTAGGGCCTTATGAAAACTAGCAGGTCAGGGACACATACTCCCTGGAAAGAGAATATTCCAGAGACTGGGCTTTAGCAGAAAAATGTTGCCTTCTGGGCCCCACCATCAAAATTACTTATTAATGGGACCCATAAGTATGCCTCCCCTGTAGGACTGGATAGGACAGATATAGACAACTAGGGAGAGATAGTCCCTTAAATAACCCAGTTCCAAACCATGAAAACCTTTAAAGGTGACAACTGGCATCTTGAATTGCATCTGGAATATAGTTGGTGGCCAATTGGCAACTCATGCCAATGCCATGACACAAATATGTGCCAAATAGTAGGACTCATTTATTATCAATGTGGCCACATTCTGCACCAGTTGAGGCATCTCAATGCTCTTCAAGGACAACCAATACACTTTGCATTGTACAGACGAAAATCATGGAGTTATGAGTGACTGTAAACAAGGCTTCCCAGCCCACGAACAGGCACAGCTGGCACATAGTATGTAAAGGCCCTCCCAGCCAAGGCTGCTATCTTCTCTTTGAACAAGGGATGAGGGCAAGAGGATCCCAAATTGTACACCAAGTCTGAGGCAGTGTCATGTCATCCAGAATCAAAGATGCAAGATCCCTGGTATCAAAAAGTCCAAAAGCCAAAAGCTCAGTTTTGCTTGGGTTGAACTGAAGCCTATTGCACTCCATCCAAGTCTTACATTTTCCAGTACACTGACAAGATCTGTCATGGCCACATTGGAGCCTGAGTCTGCAGAGAAGGATGAGCCAAAGCTGGGGCTGACAGAGTTCGAGGGGGCAGCCTTGTTGGCTTTAGAAGAATGTGGGGAGGAGCTAGACAAGGCAGCCCTGGGTTGCTTTGACTTGGGATGGCTTGCCAGCAGGGAAGAACGGGGGCAGGACAAACGAGAGTGGGGAAGAGAAGGCAGGCAGTGGAGACAAGGAGGATGACACTCAGGCGACAAGCAAGGACTGCCCCCTCCTGATCCCTGAACACGGAGAGCAGAGAGGAAAACAGCACAGGCCGACCCAACAACTTGGGAGGAGAGCATTCTGCCTCTCTTCACAAGGCACACCTGGGGAATGAGACTTAAGGAGATGCTGTGGGGAGGGACACTTGTCAGGAACAAATGCTAAATTCATGGAGTTTTGTGTGCCGTTGCTGACATTTGGAATTTGTGGACTCATTGCCTTGTTCCTTGTCTTGTTCCTTTGCTTTGTGGACTCATTGCCTTGTTCCTTGGCTTCATGGAACTCATTGCTTTGTTCCCTTGCCTTGCTGGACTTCTTGCCTTGGAGCCGTTGTGCTAACAGCGTTTTGATAGACTACTCACAGCAAGAGGCTGCTGGAGGGATGTGTGTGTGTGTGTGTGTGTGTGTGTGTGTGTGTGTGTGTGTGAGCATTTTGCTCCAGGAGTGGGAGTGTTTGGGAGAAAGTTGGAGCAATAAAGGGGAGTTTAAATTATCAGCTGTTTGTGTCGCCACCGTGCCTTGCCCCAGATCACAGGATCATTCAAGTAGACTATTGTGGAGATGTAAAGCCAAGTATCATCATCATTCTGATGATAACTCACCCCAAATTGTCAGATGATCTCCCTAACAGCTTATGAAGATATTAAACAAGGGAGAGAGAACTGAGCCCTCTGACATCCTATGAAGTCAAGGCTGCAGGGTGGACCTCTTCCCTCAATTAACACTGACTGGCACCAAATCCAGAAGAAGGAGAACAACCAGCACAACACAATGATGATTTGTAAGAAATTTTTTAAAAGTATGATATTCAATAACCACACTATAAAGAAAAAAATTACGCATAAAAAATCTGAAGATAAAAATGATATTTTTATACTGTAATGAAAAAGGGAAGAAGAATCTTTATAATTGTTATGCAAAAATGCATCTTGAAGTCCTAAGATAATGTATTAAACCATAACAGTGAATAAAATGTTATTCTACCTGAGGCACAAGGGCTCATTGTGCTGCCAGAAACAATCTAAAACAAATTTCCAATGAGCCTTTGTAGTTAAACATGAAGAGACTTATTTAAAGGAAATGCAATACTGAACAGCAGAAGAGAACACAGGCACATTATTGAACTAATGCAGGCTAGCCAGAATTGTCAAATGATTATAAAATATTCAATTGAGAGAATATAAAATTAACACCTGTGAAACATAACTAAGAAAGATGACATGTAGGAACACTGAACTCAACAAGCAGTACACCCAACAAGTACCATTCTTGTTTAATTTGGTCCACTCAGATAGGATTTCTATTACAATTATAATAAATTATGAAAAAATATTCCAATGAACTTTTTCTACACTCTCTAATTTACTTTTTTATACATTCAGCCTTACTTATAATACCTCTCTACACTAACTTTGACCAAGTTTCAGGATTTAAAAAAACAATTATCTGTAAGCTAGATGGATCTCCAAAATATTATTTTTAAAATTATGTAATGTGAGATAGCCCTATTTATTTATCTCACCATGATGAACATTTTTGGTACAAATAAAACATTCTATGTGTATAAAATATGAACACGCATTATCCTTTTCCAACATTCAGAAAAATGGAGGAAGGAATATTATAACAATATATAATACATCTAAATCAGTCTTTCTCAACTGTGACAAAAGTTGTGTGGACTTCAACTCCCAGAATTCCCTAGCTAGCTGTAGAAAAAGAATCAGCCCAGACTGCAAAATAATTGCACGGCATCTTGAGGTGCCGTATATATCCAAAGGATAAATGTTCACTGGAAGAAGTAGCAGCATTGTTCCAAATATGGACTCAGATGGATTTGGCATTTACAAAAAAAACCCAAAAACCCACTCACTCTAAACCTCTCAATTATAAGATGCTACACAGGAAAGCATAGACAGAACAGGTGACAAAATTCCCCTCTTTCCTTTGAACTAGTATTAGCTAAAATAACCTTCATTCAAGTAATAATTCTTGGTATGTAAGCCTACGATTCCATATCGTAACAATCCAGAGTTTACCCTCAGGGTATATGCAATGTACAAGCGGTTTAAAAAAAATGTTTAAGTATAATATTTCAGTGTTACGGGCAATGTTGTAGGCACATGTGTAAACAGGTGCATTTCCATTATTCCTATTATATGTGTGCATCTGCCTTAAAAACAAGCATAAAAAATCACTGTGTTTATTTGCCAGGCATATAGCTGACATTAAAAAAAAAGGACCTACCAATTTTCTCCTTGCTTCCCCATGTGCAGTTTTGACAAGAAGCTCTGAAAACAGTTCTCAAGCCATAAGACTTGGTGGCAATCAACCATATCTTGAAAATCCCAGACTTTATGTGAGCTGGTAACTTGACAAGAATAATTAAATGGCTACGGCTGCATTCCTATTGTAACTGAAGAGTGAGTTAGGAATGATTGACAGCAGTGAAGTGGAATGGTTAGTAGAGTCCGGGTGAATGACAAGTGAAGAATGTCATGTGGAGAAATGATAGATAAGGGGAAGAGAGACACAAATATGCTTGGAGGGGGGAAAAAGAGAAAAGAGAGAAAACATAGGTAAGAGAACAGTGATTAGGCTAAGCTATTATTCATTATTTACATGATCTTATTTGTTTGACATGGATAAACATATTTATATGTTTGAAATTGTGAATATCCTTTTGTTTGAAGAATTCTAAGTGTGTGCTTATCTCATTTTATGTGCCAGATATATATATGTGTATGTGTATACATACTATTGCAAAGAAAATCCTTCTCACCCCTATAGGTGGTATCTTCCTCAATCTCCTTCTACCAGAGGTCAGGGAATTTGAAAGTACTCAGCTGCTTTGAAACTTGTTGAATTTAGTACTCAACACATTTTGATGAGAAAATGTTGTCCCAGTATTTGTTGTTTGTTACTCAAGCACATGCTAGAACTTGCTGGTGTTGATGGCTTGTGACTTGCTACCCTTTTCAGCTGAAACAAAGGGTGATGTGTTAGTCACATGGTAGCCCTTGCCTTTGCGGTCTTATCTTAGCTTTTGTGGTCATTTTGTGTTTTTGCACTTTTTTTCTCATTGGTTCAGGTAAAGTGAAGTTTTTATTTTATTTAATCTAAATAAGGTTTATTTCTCATGTAAAGTACTTATATACAACCCTATCTTTTTACACATTGCCTTAAAAATTGTCTTTGGTTTGGGAAAGCGTTAAATGTATTACACTATTCCTTATGAGAAAAACTTTGTTTGGTACTTGTCGGTTTTGGTACTCGTCACATGAAACTGATTAACAGTGAGTACTGAGGTACCACTGTATTTTCAGCTATTTCTAGCACTGCACTCTTCCGGACAAAGAGCTCCCATGTTGTTGCTGGGATCTATTAGAGCCACTCTCCGGGCTTAGGAGCCACAGTACTCTTCCCGCTACTGGGATCACTTTGGCCCTATATATCATGCTTACTTAGATACACCTCAGTAACAGGTCCTATTGAGGTGAGTGTGGCTTATTCCTGTAAATTAAACTGTAAATGATAAATTAATTCTATCCAGGAAGCACAAATTACAAATGCTAATCTCAGCAACAACTTGCTCTATTTGGCTTGGAAGCTAAGCAGAGGTAGTCCTGATTAAAACCTGGATGGGAGACTTCCAGAGAATGTCAAACTTGAAGATAAGGCTGGGTTCTCAAAGCATTCTTGCAAAAAGCCCAAAAACAAATAGCAAACTACTGCTGCCAGAAAAACTATATATATTATATCCATGAATTCTACTGACTTCTATCTTTTAAACCTGTAAGATTGTAATGTTTGCATTTTAGAATATATGCATATGTGTTTAAGCGTACAAATCCATAAACACACATACAAACATAATATCTATGAGTATTCTCTAATGCTCTTGAATGTTAAGAATTCCATTAAGCATAGTAAATATACTGTTTTGACTTTAGGATTCTATTTTTCCCCCTTTTATTACAGGATTAAATAGTTAAGCAATTCTTAACATCTGCCTTAAATTGGTGCACAATTAAGTCTGCTTAAATTTCAATGAGTGAACTGTCTTAAAACATGCTTAACCACATTCTTAGCTTGAAAGCATGGAATATTTTACATAAAATGAGTTAATGCATTTTAATAAGTTAAAAAAAAACTTTTATTCCTGTTTTAGAAGAATAGAGAGAAAGAAGTCAAGATAAAATGTGCTTCTTGTCAACATGACCAACTTCTTAGTCTTAAGTGATCAAATCCTTAAATAGGGTGACGGGGGGAGGGGGCGGACATAATTTTATTCTTAAAAAGTAGGGTATGTGAGGTTATAATTTACTCAATTTATATAGAATAAATAACATAGAACTCATTCATAACTTGACAGAAAATAAATTAATCTGAAAATTGTAATAGCTTTTGCTATGATTCCATCAAAGCACAAAATAAACAATTTTCCTCCTTAATTCTACAAGACATTAACTGTATACACCAAAATCTACATCAGAATTCCATAATGCTGGCTTTTAAAGAATGTGACAGCTTTGTCTACAATGAATTTGAAATATGATTTGCTATAAAACAGCTTGAAACTGTGGGTCTTTCACAAAATCTTAAATATCTACTAAGAAGAGGGAAAGAGCTTCTGAATAGATAAAAGTAAAATCTTGATTCTTATATAAAATATTATGCATTTTAATAAGATTTTTGCCTGATTTATGTAAAGCTTTGTGTTTTTCATTTTCCCTAGCCTGTCACATTGTAGTGATGTATGAAGCATTTTAGCATCAAGTTTGCCATGAGCAATAAAGTCAGTGCCCCTAAGAAATATTAATATATTTCCACTTTTTTATCCTCTCTCCAGGAGTGTTCTTATTCAGCTTATTTGGTTTCACTTCACATAGTCGGGCAGCATAATTTTTAGTCTCACAGTAATATTTTAAAGCTTTGCACAGCTAAAAAATATCCTTGTCAAACACGGTACAGTGTGTACTAAAAGGCTATATTTGAAAATGGGGAACATGGTCTTGGGACAAAGACAATATTTCTATGAAGAAGCTGAATTTTAAAGACCATGCTAGAGGCAAACACAAAGAAATGTTCCAATGATAACTACTGTTTCTTCAGGTTCAGATTGCTCCATAAAGTTTTGCAGCTCACAACAAAATCGAGAATTATTCATGAAAGTCAGAAACTTCAAAAGTTTAGGAATCAGTAAGCATATTTGGAGTTTTCAGATAATGGCTACGACCACAGAATAACTGATATACTGGTCACAGCCAATGGTGAAATTTCATTTAATAGAAGGCAATTTACAAAACAACGAGGTTGCCCATTATGGTAATAAATCGTGATGTTCGTAAAGCAGGTTATCACACGACCAACCAAATTTTACAACTTTTTTGATGAGTGTCTGAAATGTAGTCATAACCGGGTTGGGGGGTTTCAACCATCCAAACTTCAAAATCGGATCTTAAATATGTTTGGGGAGATTTGTCATAACTTCAAAGCTGAGTACTACATATACAGTTGTCATTGTTGGATAGAATTTCAGTAATAAAGATGAATGCTTTGCCTAGGATGTTATTTTTATTCGTGGTAATACCAATCATGGTGACTGATGTACCATTTAAACAATATCAGAAAGACATTTCTAAATCTATATGAATAGTCTTCAACTTACAATGATTCATATAACCATTGTTTAAAGTTACAATGGCATTGAAAAAAGTGACGTATGATTGATTTTCACATGACCATTGTGGCATCCCCGTAGTCATGTGATCAATGTTCAAGCGGTTGGCAACTGCCACATATTTTAAGATGGTTGCAATGTTCCAGGATCATGTGATTGCCATTTGCATCCTTCTCAGCCATCTTCCGACAAGAAAAGCCAACAGGGAAAGTTGGAGTTGCTTAACGATTACATGATTCACTTAATATTGAAATGATTTGTTTAACAACCATGACAAAAAAGGTTGTAAAATCAAGCAGGACACATTTAACAACCGTGTTGCTTAGCACAAGAAATTCTAGTCACAATTATGGTTGTTAAGTTTAAAACTATCTGAATGGCAAGATAAAAAAGAATTAGAATATAAATTGCTGCAAGATACCAAAGAAAGGGGTGGGCTAGGATTACTTGACCTAAAATTATATTTTCCTTCTCATAAGCAACATTCGTCTTTACAGCTGTAACAAGGCTATCTTCCATATTCTCTACAATTCTGTTCAAGAGAGATTGGTGAGTTGACCATGTCATTTCACTATTATGCTACTTGTACTAAAAGGTAAAGGTTTCCCCTGTCCAGTCATTTCCAATTCTAGGGGGCAGTGCTCATTTCTGACTTTTACATTGTCCAAAGACCTTTCCATGGTCATGTGGACATACACCAAGGTGCATGGAATGCTGTTATCTTCCCACCAAAATGGTACCTATTTATCTACTTGCATTTGCATACTTTCAAATTGCTAGGTGGGTAGCAGCTGGGGAAATAATGGGAGCTCAACCCAGTGCATGGCATCGGATCTTGAACTAGGTTGTCAGCTTTCCAGATGACAAACTGATGAGCCATCGCTTCCCACTACTTGCACTAAAATTATGATCAAATCACATTATTTTTCTAAACAGAAAATATTGATCAAAATAAATATTCCTTAATATGTCTCAGGTATCTGTACATCTCACTCAAATAAGTACACATATACACATGGAGAGAAAGAGGGGAGGAGGGAGAGAGAGAGAGACGGAGAGAAAGAGAAAGAGAAAACTAACAGCCTTCTCAAATGATGGTTCTGCTTCAAACACATTCCTGTTTTCCAAGAACAATTTCTCAATCATTTGTATTTCAAACAATTTCATTTTTGGTTCCAGATGTATTCGAAACAACACTTCATCCCAATATATAAATAATTATTTGAAGAAAGAAACCCATCATTTTCCTAATGTTGGACTTGCCTTATCTTCCAAATGCAACTTTAACAGGCGGAGATAAGCCACAGGGGCAAATGCATCTGCTGAATGTACAACCACTTCTGATGAGTCTCTATAAAACAAAATTTTAAAAGTGTATTGAAAAAAAGTAGTATAGTTGTGTTGCTTTTGAAAGCAAAACAAAATAAAAATAACTCAAAAGCCAACTGGACTTTCATGGTTGGTTTTTTTTTCTGTGAAAACATTTCACTTCTCATCCAAGAAGCTTTTTCAGTTCTAACTGACTGGTGGGAAATGGAAGGATTTATATTCTTCAAAGACTTTCTTGGTTTTTTTTTTTCTTTGAAAACATTTCTAGTGGGTAATGGAAGGATTTATATTGTTTAAAAAAATATAAATTCTTTCATTCCCCATTAAAAACATTTTGAAAGAAAAAAAAACTAGAAAGTTTAGGACAATCATGACTTGGATGATTAAGAATCTCCATAAACAAAAGAAAAATAAATGATCATATTTATGCTAGATGTATAAGAATTATACTACTTTGATGCTCTCTGAGCTTGCTTGTTTTCTTGCAGACGTTTCATTACCCAAATTAGGTAGCATCATCAGTGCTTTGATCATAAGTGATGATCAGTGCTCTGATACACTGATGATGTTACCTAGTTTGGGTAATGAAACGTCTGCAAGAAAACAAACAAGCTCAAAGAGCATCAAGGACCCCTCATGTCAACCCTGGGCTACAAATATTCTCCCTTCTTAGTAATTATATTACCACTTATGACATTAAATCAGTCTCAATTAGGGCTGATTTTAGTAAGTAATAGTCGGAAATGACTACAGTCTTTCCTCCTATAATGTGAATGGGTGCTACTTATACAGTCCAGGGCATATGGAACTTCTGTTTGGAACACAGAGTAAAGGGATGGGGATTTGCAGTCCAAAGGAAAGGTATTAGGTATCACCACAAAGAACCATGTCTTTATGGAAAATATCAGCCTTACCTGAGAAGGCAGTTCAAACCCACCAGAGATTCTCATTGAAGAATTTCAGCACTAGGTGTGAAATGGCCTCCTTGAAAAATAAATGGATTAAATGAATAAAATAAATTATTTTATTCATTTGGAATAAAATAGAAGTGAAGCTGGACTCAAAGGGTTTGTAGTCAATCTTGATTCAAATGAGAATTTATGAGCATTATACTAGAAAAAAAGTATATAGAAAAAAAAACCTAGGAAATCTGAAAATACTCATTACACAGATAACAGCAAGATTTGGGGAGTTAACATATTTTAAAGCTCAACTTTCCCCAACTTGGTGTCCTCCAGATAAGTTGGAATATACATTTCATAATCGCCAAACAATGTACTTATGACTGTACTACTTGGCATTTGAAGTAAAATACATAAATAAATTTAACAAATAAATAAATATAACCCAACACATCTGGAAATTCTCAGCTTTGAGAAGGTTGCTGGCCCTTTGCATTCTATATGCTTCAGAGTACAATTATTTATTTACATTTTATTTATGAGACAGTGCAGTTGATGCATTCAGTCAGAAACATTTCCTACATTTATTAGGAGGGTAATTTTCTTCTTGAAATACTCTACTTCTCAGATAATTTTGTCAAACTGTATCTACCTGGGGTTACTCCCAAGTGGGACATTTGAAGTCTAGTAACAAATTATCCTTCTCCACTGCAGTTATTGATCTGAACACGGAATAAACCAGAAACTGTAAATTCAGATGAAAGGGGTTTCATCGAAATATTTTCCTTAATACACGCAGCCTAACTTCTTTCCCAGAATTATATTGACAAATCTACATTTAGATATAATAAATTCTCCCATAAGTCTATACATACATTTTAAGAACGTATAGAAAAAAGATAACTTGGGGCAAACTGGAAAGGTTCAAAACATTAGCATTCCAAAGTGTCCTTCAGCAATTCAAGCAAAATGTTTAGTATCATTCTAAGTTGCTAATGTTAAAATGGGAGGAAGGAAGGGTGGGAGGGAAAACAAGAGAGAAAAGGGAAATAGAGTTAATGGAACCTACAGGCTACTGATGTGGCAGTTTATCAAATGTAGCTGTAATGAAAGATAAATATTACTGGCAATTCGCACTTCATGAAAGGATAAAAGTGTCAGTGTGTAGGTACCAGTTTTACTGCAGGCCATAATCAGCAAGTAAACGAAAGTGCAAATGTCTACAAAGTTTATAGCTTTCTATGAAGGCCCCATCTTGTCAGGCATTGATTTAGGTTAGTGGAGGGCTTTGCCAGTGTTAAACAAAGTGGGTATTTGTGAACTTAGAGGACATATTCTGCTGCTGCCAAGAAAAGTGGCCTAAAGCTAAATATTAGTATGGTCCCAGTGCTAACATTTAAAGAAAAGAGAAGACATGGGTCCTTACACAACGATTTTCTTCTTAAACAGAGGACAATCCAATGTGAATGTTTCATATTCTCCCCCTTCTCCACAGATGTGGACTCCATACTTCTGAGAAAGCTGAAAAATGGAAGAAAAAGCTTTCAGGAATGGTACAATGAATTCAATTTACCCACAATACATCAGAGGAATAGAGTACAATTCAAAAAGATGAAACCAACAGATAAGGGAAAAAATAAAGGGAAAAAGAAAACCTGGCAAGGCTAACTAATAACACAAACCAAATGCAGCGTCAGCATTAAAAAGATGTATCAACCAAACTTGCAAGGAATTCTAACCGCTCTAAGCCTGGGAGAACAGCCAGGTTTTAAGAACCTCTTGAGCACTATCAGGGATTAGTGGGGGGACAACAACAGGGAGCCGGGGAGTTCTTTGGATTTCAGGAAAAACTTCATTCCAGAGGCAGGGGCTGTAAAAAGCAAAGTGAGAAATATGCAAAAATGTGCAGTACTGAAAGCTATATTATAGTGCTAACAGCATATCAGGGTTTGTATGACTGAAATGTACACATCTATATTGAAAAATCAATCCCTCTTTGTTAAATAAGACTTAATCAAATCAATGAGACAACCACAGAATCGCAATTTACCGTATATTATTCCTAAAACAGGATTCTGATTCTATTTTCAATTCAATCCTCATCTAGGTACGATAAATAGTTTCAGTTGAAGAGTGGCAACGAGTATTGTTATTTCAAGATGCTGTTATTTCTACATCAGGCAAGCAAGTTGGGTGTCAGGTCTCAAAGTTGTCAGAAAATTATAGCAACTGAGATAGTCCCGTTTATTCACTTACAGAGTTAGTACAAATATCATGTCTCAATCACAGGTCTCTAGAACTCTTGATCTTTACAGTGCTACTAATAGGCTACTGAAATCAATGTGCAAATCCTTATTCAACATACAATTCAGCTGTATTACTATCAAATACAGTTCTACAGCAGATCAAGAATCCAGGTGCACTGGACTAGGCACAACACAGATACAAAAGTGAGAAAAAACTCACATAATGTTCAAATTACAATTATTGCATAAAATATGAATGATAATCCCCAAATTTATTGATGGATCATCAATAATACAGACAATGGGAAACTGGCCAATTTGAGCTGTTTGATATGCATCCTGTCTTTTTATCAAACTAATCTCTCATAGTCTTCAGAGAATTTCTTGACACTGCTAGCATCAACAAAGGACTAGCTGACTGAAGTGGCATAACAATATTAAATAATTAAGGGAGAGCTAATAGAAATGGCCAACGGAAAGCTACCGGAGGATTATTTGTTGGGTCCTTGGTGGTTTCTGAGTCTGATTTTTTTAAATTGCTGGACTAGACTATATCATCACCAGATTTTATGTCAAGAAACTCACATTTGAGATGCACTCCATAAATGGGGTTTAATTCTAATATGTCAGTGTACCATTTGCCAAGCTTCTAAGAATTATGTAGCACTCTTAAACCTAGTTTGATCTAAAATGTCTAGAGCTTCCTAATTGACACTGAACTGAATTTACCTACAGTATGTCCTGTGAAATTAATGAATTTTCATTCATGTCTCCTGGTAGCCTGTTGATGCTTGTGGATGCATTCTGCCAATCTTCTATCTGCTTGTCTTACTCCCTTCTCACAGTCTGTATTCTGTAGGTTGCAAATGACTTCTGGATTAATAATAGTTTCTATTTGATATATTTCATGGGTCTGATTTTTTTTGCATATTGGAATCCCATTTTTTTGTCCTTGTCAGGCGGTTCCTGGTTCAGCTGACAACTTAGGCAGGAAAGAACT
Organism: Grayia smithii; assembly: GCA_032468115.1. Lineage (NCBI taxonomy): Eukaryota > Metazoa > Chordata > Lepidosauria > Squamata > Grayiidae > Grayia > Grayia smithii. The sequence continues at coordinate 219,133 of JANHFM010008455.1, forward strand.
AAAGCTTCCTTTGTTTGTTTATTCAATTTGTATGGCTGCCTGTTTTAACAAGTGACTGTGGGCAATGAACAATCTTAAAATAAATTAAGAAACAAACTATCATTATATATACAAAAATTAAAATACACTTCAGCCAAGAAGGATGTCACAATCAATGGTTGTTAACACAACCAAGAGAAGGTTATTAACACAACCTTCACCGACTTTAAGTTGCTAACTTAAATGCCTTTCTAAAAGACATCAGGTTTAGTAGGCCATTATTATGCATCTACTTTAGAAGCCTCCCCTGCATCCCTCAAAGATGGGAAATTATAGATCAATCTTCTGCTGACTGAGAGAGTAGTGAGTTCTAAACTGTACAAAGTCCAGGATATTTAATTGATAGAAAAAGTACATCCAGACTTAATTCTTCTATTTGATTTTAATCAAACAGTTGATTTAAGAAATATTTAAGAAAGCTTCTTTTTCATTTTTCTTTCCTTCAATATTTTATTTAGGAAAAAATGTGTATATAGCTGAAATGAAGATATTATCTGTCATATAATAGATGACATTATATTAACACATTTTGGATGGCTAGGTGAATACATATATAAGGTTATATGTATTTTTATTCAAGCGTAGATCAAATTATCTTTTCGATTCCTGGGTTATCAGACATTTTCCTTTCAATGAGCAAATATCTCTTTGCTTAAATTTCTTTGTCTAAAAATAACCAAATTTTATTTTAATCAAGCTTTCACTTCCAAAAGTTATGCTGCTGGCAAAAAGTATAGCTCCACCTGTTAGAAGCTGCTATAAAGGTCTTGCAAGATAAATCAATCAAGAATAATTAATGCTGGTGATGCAAGAACTTACAAAGCTGTTAGTTAAAACAACATATTCTTCCTCTTTCCAAAATTACTCTTGGAAAGCTGCTAGAAATGGAAACCATGCCTGGGAGAAGTAGCTACAAAATTTGGAACAAAATATATGATTGTTCTTCCTCACTGAAGCATCCATTAAGCACTTTCCAATAAGAAAAAAATATTTACAAGTTTCCTAACATTATTTATTCTAATAATGCCTTTTTGGTGCCACAAATCCTTCCTGGACATCAACATCAAACACTTTAGAGATCCCACTGGTGTTATAACTGCTTGGAGTGGAATATCTTAGCTTCCTGTTAGTTCCCAATTAACTGCAGGCAACATATCCATACAATGAGATGTGCCTGCTTCTGAAGGTACAGTGAGTGAACTATTTGAACTCCAGACAAATCTCCAGTAACCAATCAGGAAAAGAACAAGGAACTTTTGACCTTTTTAGTATAGCTACTACAGTTAACATACTGACCACAGTTCAAGGTTATTCTAAAACAAAAGCAATAGTTTCCAATCTCTTTTATGGACATGCCAGATGAGAACGGAGTCAGCCTTGGCAAAATAAAGCATGTTGTGTGTGTGCATAAATAAATTATAAACAGTTTTAATATATCCCATTATATCTAGGACACAATGATTTGTCCTTTTCATTTTTTTAAAAAAATATTTTGTATGAATGCATCTGTTTTAAGGAGGGGTCACCAACCCCCAGGCTGCGGCCCACTCCTGGGCCATGAGCCATTCGGAATTGGGCCGTGGAAGTGGTAGGCGAGCGCACACATGTGCAGCAGGCAAGTGTCTATGCTCTAGTTGTGTGAGTGGCGAGTGTGCGTGCCCTCTGCTCATGCAAATAGAGCTGTACGCATGCGTGCACTTGCTAGACACTCGCCCGGAACTATCCCTTCTCCCCCCACCCCACTGATCCGCAAAGCGGAAAAGTTGGGGAACTCTGTCTTAAGGAGGAATAATAGCATGCTCTGGCTATCAGTAGAATTATCGCAGAACAAATAAAATTTTTTATATGCTTATTAATGATCAGGCATATAAATAATCTGTAATGGGAAAAGTGTGAGAAACTACAGTAACTTCCAGTCTTTTTTTGTATAATCACAATGGATTAAAAAAAAAAGATAATACCTAAAATTTAATATGACTTACTCTTAGTACAAATATGAATGGGTTTAGCATGATGAACATATTGATCACTAAGAGTCAAAAAATAACTTGATGGTGCATAATCAATCAATCAATCAATCAATGACATACAACTGATGCTCTGGAAGGCAGCTTTACAATTGTCAGACTCAAATTATTTAAGGCACTTTATAAGCAGAAGATTGTCAGGGTACCAGGTCCGAGCTTTGTTGAAATAAAACCATCTCACCTTCAGTGTTCAAAGTCCATTTTTTATTTCAATTAACAACCTGGCATGTCCCAGTACATTCCAAAACTGAAAGCATTCCAAACTTTCCCCCTCATCAGTTCACTCACTCCTCCCCCTCCCTTGTCACGAGCAACAATCAAGGCCTTCTTCATCTGTACCCCCTCTTCTTCCACCCACCGATGCCATTACTCCTTCCATGTATTACATAGCCTTATTATGACTATCACACAAACCCCTCTCCCTCCCTCCTTGTAGAGTTGGCAGCTTGGAATGTAACTAATAAGACTTCCAAGGCTGACAGAAGACAATGTAAATACTGGTTAAGGATGGATCTAGCAATTTTCCCCAGGGGAAGAGTAGTTATAAAATATAGCTGAATCCAAAAAGTGTAGATTCCCAATAGCCAATGTACCTACTTCAACCTCCAAAATTCTCAGCTATGGTAATTCTGGCTTGGGAATTCTGAGAATTGAAGTCCACACATTTGGAAGGTGACAGATAAGGGAAACACTGTTCTCAACAAAATCAAAGAAGGCTGCAGACAGCAGCACAGTAGTTTAATGTTGTGAATGCTGCCCTTAGAAATTTTAATTTTACATCTTAAAGGCAGGTGTTGGACTTCAGATAAAGTTTTGTCATCTAGAATTTTCTAGATTCAAGTTGTCAAAAATCTGAAGACAGGAATCTGCAAGTTTATACGTAATTATTTGGATTAGATTGTTTTAAATAAAGAGGTGATTTAAGATATTGAGCTACTAGATCTTGCCTATGGCAAATGTCTAAAAAAGCATTTGGCCAATTTCTTTCTGATACTGCTATCTCTCTCCCCCTCAAAATCTCTCTCTCACACACAAACCACCCCCTGACAACATAGAAAGAAAATATTTTTAGAACTATAGCCTTTACTTTCTCTGCAGCTGTTGTTTATGCTTCAGTTTCACTAAGTTATAAAGTTAGCTAAATATCTAGTAAAATATTTATGTATGCTGACATTTACTGGGAAACACAAACCCAACCAAAATAAGAATTTATTGAGCAATGTTCTTTTACACTGCTGTAGTTTTGGCCTCCAACTGTCATGGTTCAACCATGACAAAATGCATGAAAAGCAAAATAATATGAGGAAAAATAAATATTTCTACCTTTAGAAGGTTGCAAAAATAGTTGACTTTAAAAGCTCACATAGATCTGATCCCAGCTTTCACATGTCTGACTATGCATGGATGTCTGTGGGTTTGTGAAGACAGTGCAACAATTTTCTTTAACACATGTGATAAAAGTGCTCCAGTGATAAATCACTGAAAAGAATATACAGATAGTCCTCGACTTATCACCCCAATTGAGCCCAAAAATTCCACTGCTAAGCAAGACAGTTGTTAAGTGAGTTTTGCCCCATTTTATGACTTTTCTTGCTGTAGTTGTTAAGTGAATCACTGCAATTGTTTAGTTAGTAACATGGTTGTTGCGTTACTAGCAACAATGGGGAACAAGTTGAACAACAGCTTCTCCATTGACTTTGTTTCTCAGAAGGTCACAAAAGCTGATCACATAATTTTGGGACACTGCAACCATCATCAATACGTGCCAGTTGCCAAACAGCTCAGTTTTGATCATATGACCATGAGAATGCTGCAATGGTTATAAAAATGGTGAAAAATGGTCATGTCACTTGTAACTTGAATAGAATAGAATAGAATAGAATAGAATAGAATAGAATAGAATAGAATAGAATAGAATAGAATAGAATAGAATAGAATAACAGAGTTGGAAGGTACCTTGGAGATCTTCTAGTCCAACCTCCTGCTTAGGCAGGAAACGCTACACCACTTCAGACAAATGGTTATCCAATCTCTTCTGAAAAACTTCCAGTTTTGGAGCATTCACAACTTCGGGAGGCAATTTCTTCCACTGATTCATTGTTCTAACTGTCAGGAAATTTCTCCTTAGTTCTAGGTTGCTTCTCTCTTTGATTAGTTTCCATCCATTACTTCTTGTCCTGCCTTCGGGTATTTAGAGAATACCCACCTCTTCCTTACTGCAGCCCCTCAAATACCCTGTTTCGCTTTTGAACGCAAGTGCTAAAATAAGCCTCCCCCACCAAAAATAAGTCCTCCCTGAAAATACTTAAACGCAGAATTGGAAATCAGGTAAGACAGCAAGAGGAGCCCCATCGTGCTCCATGTGCCCCGAAATAATAAGACGTCCCTGAAAATAAGGCCAAGCGCTTATTTCGGGGTTCAAAAAAATATAAGACAGGGTATTGGAACTCAAACATTGTGAAGGATTCGTTCTGTGAATAATCTGAAAAGGCAAATTTAAATATCAGGAACCCCGCACATACATTTTGGTTTGATGGCACAATGTGGCTTGATGGTACATAGTAGATTATTTCAGTTGCATTTTGTCAAAATACATTGTTCACGTTTATTGTAGATAACTTTCTGCTCAGTTTGTTTTCTTTTGTGTAATACTGTTAAGACCCATTCTCTTTTCTTTAAACGTCAGCCATCTTTATTTCATGAACCGGTACACTTTAGAGCTGAATCTTTCTCACCCAAAGCAGCAATTGACGTCATCATTGCCAATCATTAATTCATCAGATTGCAAGCACATTGTGCAATTTATCTACCTGAGTGGCCAGAGCCATTATTCAAATCTGTTGCTTCCACATAAGAGTATCACAGCATTATTTTAAAAGCAATGAGGCCATTTAATGACAAAGCTGTGGAGAAAAGAAAAAGGGAGCAAATTACTGAAACTGTTCATAATGGATTGTGGAAGAACCATTCTTTGAACAGATTTCCCACATCGAGCCCATTCTCCTAGGGTTGATGCTTCTGGTCCATAGAAAATGGCACAGCAAACGCTGCACTCCACAGGTTTGTATAGAAGATACACTCATTCTACACCGTTACTTCCAAAATGCAACCAACTTTAGGCAAGAACACTTGTTGGTCTATGATACATAGGCCTATGTTGAGAAGTATCTGTGTCTATAGCTTTAAGTTTTATCCCTGTTATATGTCTTTATAAAAACACTCCCACCTGCAGCAGATCCAGAGCCCTGTGAAATGTTGGTCTGTTCTTCAAATGGTTCAGGGTTTGTGGCTAATCTCCAGAATATAAGAGAAGACATTATGTTAACCTCTATTGGCAAAGTACTTTTGGTACAGTATGTGCCAATTCCAAGGGTGTTCCTTGGTTTCGGGAAATGCAGGAGCCACAGAAAATCCACTGGAGCACGTAACCTAAGTAGCATTCCATACCTAAGCTTCTTGCCTCTGATACTGTTTCTAGTTGTTTCTAAAGCTAGCTTCAGAAATTTGTGATTGATCCTGTTTTTGCTCCTTGCCATCTCATCCCTATCGGGAATGAAAGATTATCTGACTGGCTCCTTTAAGGAGTAGTCTGTATCATCATTTGGTAGATTTTTCCCTTCTTACTAGTCCTTAATGGTCTCCTTTTGTTTCACGCATGAATGCCATCACACAATCTTCTCAGAATTATTTCCTGTAACACTAAAGCAGTTCCCTCTCCCTCCC
>JANHFM010008455.1:239665-254638 GCA_032468115.1 Grayia smithii
ATTTTACCAGGTAGCCAAAGGGGTCCTTCGGCAAAGTTTTGTGAGTGAACCAGGTCTCCGATGCTAAAGGACCTGGTATAGCTTTCATTGTTTCGAGGGCATAGTTTGGGTGAAGTCGGTCTAGGACCAAGCAAAGCTGGCGACCCATTATGAGCTCTGCCGGGCTTCTCCCTGTGACGACACTGGGTGTTACGTGTTGGTACAGGAGAAATTTGTCCACCTGGGCTTGCCAGTCACCTGGTGCCAACCTGCTCAATGCTTCCTTGGCAGACCGCACCATCCTTTCAGCCTGCCCATTACTGGCTGGATGGAAAGGTGTTGTGAGGGCATGGCGGATGCCCAGTTCTGCCAGGAAGCCTTCAAACGGGATGGCAGTAAATTGCGGCCCATTGTCCGACACTAGGATGTCTGGCAGGCCATGGGTGGCAAATGGCCTACGGAGTATCTTGATCACAGCATCAGCCGTGGTGGTGCCCATCAAGATGATGTCCAGCCACTTGGAGTATGCATCGACCACTACTAGGAAAGTTTGGCTGTGGAATGGGCCCACAAAGTCTATGTGGACCCTTGACCAGGGGGCTCTAGGGTGATCCCACTCTTGGATGGGTGCCTGGGTGGGGCAGGCTGTGACTCCTGGAAAGGCTGACACCTGGCTACCCATTCCTGTATGTCCTGGTCCATGTTGGGCCACCATACAAAATTCTGGGCGAGGGCTTTCATCCGGACAATCCCCGGATGTCCCTCATGCAATGCCTTAAGGATAGAATGCCTGAAGCTAGGCAGAATGATTACCCGGTCTCCCCAAAGTAGACAACCCCCTTGAGCTGAGATCTCATTCTGCTTAGTCGCAATTGGCTTAAACTCCATCTCCACCAGGCCCTTTGTCCATCCCCTCCACACCCAGTTCAAAAGCTTTTTGAATGTCGCATCTTTGGCTGAGTGCTTTGCCACATCAGCAGAAGTCACCAAACCATAGTCCAGGCAGTCAATGAGGAGGATGGGGATGCCAGGGGTTGGATCCTCCAGCAAGTCCAGCAAGCGACATCAGCTGAGGGCATTGGCATGCCCCAAGGTATTGCCAGGGCGGTGCAGCAGCTGGTAGCTGTATACTGACAAGAAGATGGCCCACCTCATAAAATGAGGTGACAAAGCCACAGGTGTGGGGCAGTCACCCACCAATAGTCAAAAAAGAGGCTTGTGATCCATAACCAATTCAAAATCTCTCCCAAACAAGTATTTGTGAAACTGTTTGACCCTGGCCACCGCAGCCAGTGCTTCTCTGTCCAGCTGGCTATAGTTTCTTTCCACCCTGGATAGCATCCTGGAAAAGTAAGCAATCGAGGCCTTGGTGCCATTTGGGAGTCGGTGGCTGAGCACAGCCCCCACACCAAAAAGTGACACATCACAAACCAGTACCAATGGCAACATGTCATTGTACTGGATTAAAAAACTGTCAGCAGAAAGGAGTCGCTTTACCGCCGAGAATGCGATGGCCTCTTTGTGCCCCCATACCCAAAGGCTTTTCTTGGCCAGCAGTTTGTGGAGCAGTTCAGCAATTGTTGCTTTATTTTTCAGGAACATGCTGTAGAAATTGAGCAAGCTGAGAAAGCTTGCAATTCCATCTGGTTCCTTGGGGTGGGGGTATCCTGAATTGCCCTGACTTTGCTTTAGGTTGGATGTATACCCTCCCCATTTATCCTATAACCCAGGAATTCCACTTCAGGGACCCTGATTTGACATTTGCTGCCTTTGACACGGAGCCCCGCAGATTTAAATTTTGACAGCACTTCCCTTAAGTGGGACTGAAGTTGCTGTTGCAGAAGTTGCATCTCTTGCAGAAATTAAAACATCGTCAAAGTATGGCACTACCCCCGGAATTTTCTGCAACAGACGTTCCATCACACTCTGGAAAAGTCCCAGGGCAACGGTAATCCCAAATTGTAAACGGTGACATTTGAGGGCCCCTCTGTGTGTTACAATAGTCTGAGCCTCTGCAGTACGGCCATCTACAGGCAACTGCGGTACACCTGTGGAAGGTCTAACTTGACAAATATTCTCCCCAGCCCAAGAGAATGCAAAAGGTGCTGAACTATGGGGACTGGATATGCGCTCTGCTGAAGTGCTTTGTTGATTGTGCACTTATAGTCAGTGCAGGTGCGTACAGAGCCATCACTCTTAACCGGGGTGACAATTGGGGTTTCCCACTTGGCATAGTCCACTGGCTCAAGTTTATCCAATTCCCTGTCTATCCTAGATTTTAGGGCAAAGGGAACCCTCCGGGGCTTCATCCTGATGGGTGCTACACTGGGGTCAAGGCTAAATGATATTGGTGTGCCCACAAGCTTGCTAAGTTCTCAGTCAAACGTGTCCTGGAATTCCCAGATCAGGTCATCAGCCCACAAGCTGGCAATAGCATTGAGCGTTGGCAGGTTTCCTCCAACTACTGTCAATGTCAGGTCACCCTGGAACTTGTTGAACTGCACTTTGAAGTCTCTGCAGTCAAGCACAGAGATTTGGTTACCCTAGTAATCGCTGAGTCATAGATGTTGGCGAGTCAGTTGTTGTTTTCTTATTTTGGGGACTGCCACTTTCAAGGCCTGCCAGGAGATGATCGTCACCGATGACCCAGTGTCAATTTCCATGTCATAGGGGGCCCCTTCGATGTAGACTGTGACATGCAGCTTTTTCCAGCATGGGGTGCTCGCCTGTCCAATTCTTGTTTGATGGTTTGTTTCTGGCGCCCTCACATTTCTATTTCTGCACCTGTTTTTCCAAGCTTCCCACTTAGTTGATTTTGGCGCCAATACTGGGGAGGCTTCTGGGACCTCTCTGCTGTTTGTAGGTAAGTTTGCCCTACACACTCGCACCAAATGGCCCTTCCAATCACATCTTCTGCAGATGGCATCACAGCACTGGCATGATGCCCATGGGTGCTGACCCCTGCAACTGGCACATGGTTGCCATTTTTTCTCCAGGTCTGCAGGTTTCTGTCTCTCGATCTGATAGACCTCGTCCTCGCTGCATTCATAGTCATCCTCTTGGTATTGGCCCTTATGTATGGTGGTAGTCGCTTTTGCCACTGCCAGGGCTGCGGGCTTTTGGAGCAATTCCACTGCTCTGTTGGACGATTCTGTGGCTCTGGCCTCGTCCAATGCCATTGCAGTCTCATGTTGGTCTTGGCCAAGAGTTTTCTTTGCAGCCAGAGGTCTTGTACACCCCAAATAATCTGGTCAGCATAATGTCATCTAAGTCCCTAAATTCACAATGGGTGGCAGCCTTTCACAATGCTGTGACATATTGGTTTATCAATTCACCGTCTTGTTGCATGCAATGCCTGAACTCATACCGCCTCACTATTTTAGAGGATGCTGGAGCGAAGTGGGTTTTAAGTGAGTTCTGCAGCACCTGCCGCAGTATGGACTATACCAGCATTGGTTCAGACAAGGATTCCGCTGTGTCAAAGACATCGTGCCTGCAGTGGCTCAGGAACAGTACTCTCTTCCTGTTGTCTGATAATCCGAGGAGATCATTCACTTCCATGAAGCACTTAAATCTGATCATATAAGCGCCCCATTTCTCCTTTGCTGGGTCGAACGGTGTAAGTGGGTGGAACGTAGACATGCTTGCTGCAATTCTGTGCATTTGAATTTGAATTCGCATCTGCTGCCTGGCTGGATTGTTTTGTTGTTCAGAATCCCACCTTCGTTGCCAGTGTTAAGTAGTTCGATTGAAGAGACTGGAGACAGGCTTCAGACAACAGCTCTTTATTTGGCAACTATGTACAATCCAGCAGCTTGCCTCTCTAGCAGCTAGCTCTTTTATAGGGAGCTGTCAGGGAGCTCAGCCAATCACCTTTAAGCATATTTCCCGCTCAAACAGTGGACCAGAGGGAAAATTTGGCTGTCAGTATCTAACATACCTAGTTTCTTTTTTTAAAAAAACAACCATTTTTTCCATTCAACCATGTCCAATTCTGAAAGACCTTTTGTTTGTTATAAGAAAGGATGTTATGGATGAATAAATATCAATTAACAAATAAACAATTTATATTTTTCAAATGTTCTTAACTCACGAAGACAAGAGCTGTTTCAGAAAGAAGGTAGATCTATTAAAGGAGCAAGATGACCTCCCCTTCCCTTCCCTGACCCCTCTCCTCAGCTTTCTTGTTAGTTTTATATCCAAATATATTTTATTCTTTTATACTGTTTCCATCTTTCCTTAAAATAGTAACAGAATCCACAATGATCTGAGAATCAATGTCTCCACTAGATAATGGACAGTCAAGCTGAAACTAAGTTAACCAACTAAAATTAGTAAACTTCCTCAAACCCCCAAATAAGTTACCTAATCCACATATCAAAGGATAAGGTCTGCAAACACAGAGTTAATTAAATTATGTCTTCCAGAGAAACTGCATATTCACAAAAATAAACATACCTATACACACATACACACTTCCCTCCCTAGAATAAGCATGTAGACACTTCACCCTGGACAAGCTCCCCCTGTAAAAATCTGATGCTGTAACTATTCTTCTGCAGCTTGCCCCTAAAGTCAAACTGTTTTGCTTTTAAGAATAAATATTTCTTCTTTCCTCACAGTTATCTGGTTCTCATTTTTATTTAATTTTGCACAGCTCCAGCTTGAGTTGGAACCTCAAATTATTCCTATGACAATGTGGCAACCCAGATGAGACTCCAGACTAACCTGGCCAGTGGACCTAGCCTGGGTAAGTTAATCCAACTAACAACAGACTGTGTTTGTCTGTGGATATTGCTCCCAGGCTCTGACCACTTGGCACGGGTAGTAAAGGGGCTTTGAATTTTGAACCAGACAGTTGCTTGAAAAGAAGAATCTTGTAGTACCTCCAAATTTCTGGTTTTTTTGTACCCAAGGAGTGAGTGAGTGAATTATGTGTGCTTTGTATGGGTTTTTCCCTTCTTTCCTTTCCATTACTGTTTGATTTTATGCTCTGTGCCTTTTCTAACTACCCCAGACTCTTGTGTGTTTCATCTGACTGGCCGAGAGACTTTAGATAGCAAGGGGAATTGACATTCCAAGGGGCTGTGAATCATAGTAGGTTGTATGTAGAAAAATACAGTGGATGTGCAAGTTTTATCAGGGTGATTGCTAGTGTCATTTCATATCAAAGCCATATATATAAGATGGGAGAGCTACATACTTTGCTTAGGAGGTCTCCCAACTGGATGCTTACACCCCAAATCAATATGGATATGCATGTCAGGTAGGGACAAGGAAAAGGGAACATTGGCTTCGCATGTTTCCCCAACCTCTTAATTAGGAAGGTTGCTGGATGCCTGGATTTAGGCAGATGGATGCTTGGTTTAAACGGGAATGCAAAAAGTGAAATGCACAGGATTTATGTAAAAAAAAAAAAAAAGATTAAGATATGCAATGAGACTCATAATTTAATTCAATTTGGCAAAACAAAGTACTTTCAATTGAAATTTTAAAAAAAACCTACCGGTAACTATTTTCTTGAAAGAGTTGTTATTGAATACATGAATGTTTCTATAAGTTTAAATTGAAAGAGACTACTTTATTGTCATTGTATATGTATGTATTGCTTTATCCCATAACGAGACCCGATAGAGGTGAGTTACAAGAACTTCTGGTCAGGCAAAAACACGGCTCCGACAAGGCGGCGGAGATGCCAGACGAAAACACGGCGCTAGCAGGGGCGGCAGCGCGGCCGGATGAAGGCGTGGCCCAGGAAGGGCGGCGGAGCAGCCGGACGAAGGCGCGGCTCCCGGAAGGGCGGCAGAGCGGCCGGACGAAGGCACGGCTCCAGGAAGGGTGGCGGAGCGGCCGGATGACGGCGCGGCTCTAGCGGTAGAGTCGGGGCAATCGGACGCCGTCGGAGGCTCCTGGAGGGAACGGGGAATGCTTCCACACCCTCGTCAACAGTGCTTTATCCCATAACGAGACCCAATAGAGGTGAGTCACAAGAACTTCTTTATTGAATAACAGCAAGAACTGAACAACGAATAACAACAACTCTGACTATTTATGTAACCCCCAACTTATACAGGAACCAATTATAACTCTGTATTTTCCCGCCAGAATAGTGTCAAGCCTCCACCAATCATTAGTCACCTCAGTTTGAGTTTCGTTCGAGAGACGGGTGCCTGTAGGATTCAACATGTATATTGTAATTTTATGTTTAAACTAAGAAAAGTTAAAAAGATGAGTTAATTATGCTGTTTTGATGATCTATGAAAACCAGTAAAAAGCAATATATTTCTTTCTGTTACTTCCAGCTTCCAAGTAAAAGCTGGAGGCTGAAAGGAAAAAAAAGGCAGGGGGGAGGAGAGATTCTTTAATCCCTGCAGCCTATTCTGAACCTTTTTGCAACTGCTAAACATTTCTTCCCTCTAAATCTTTTTATGAAAACTAAGCTATGAGGAATAATCTTTCCACCTTGGTTTGCAAGGCCAGCAAGGCTATGTGGAGGGAAATCTTTTTTTCCTTTTCATATCCCTTCCCCCAAGAAATAGGACAAGAGTTATTGATGTGTCTTGGTCAAATACAGTTTCCTGTCTGTAATTTGTTTGTCAATGCTGCAAGGACAGTCTGGTAGATAATTTAATCAGTCCTAAGTTTAGACAGCTGATTTCTTCTATTAAATCCTGGTTAACTTACAATTTTTCTTATCTGATATGCTAATTAAGGGGAAGAAATTGCAAATCCAAACCCAGCAAAAGCTTGTTTCCAAAACTCCATTACAAAGTATATTAAAAGTAATGCTAGCCACATTCTGTCTTTGTATTCATAAACTGCACTATAGAAGATGAGTGAAATGTATGGACAAGCAATATAAGCATAACTGCCATGTTTACAGTTTTGCTTGTTATAAATGTACATGCTTTGTTTGTGAGGAAGTTAATCATTTGTAACTGTATGTGGAGAGTTTGAGAAAGGAATGCCATATTTTCAGGGAAGAAATCCACTTACCTTCACTACCAGTTTGCAAATGGGAGCACTCACGTGTGACATCTCTGTGCATGCACAGGACCTTTTGCACATACACAGAGCGTCAAAAGTGGGACATGATGACGTCCGAGTGGGTGGGCGGAGCCTCCCACTGCCGGCGCTACTGGTTCGCCTAAGCCAGATAGAACCAGCTGCATTTCACCACTGCATGTTTTAGAAGAGTAGTCTAGATTAAATGTTGAGAAGAAGCAAGAGAAAGATTTATAGTGTGTAAGGTGTTGGAAGAAATATCCATCTGGTTCAGTTCCAAGTGAGGAGAAAGACCCTGGAAAAATGGAGGCTGATTGGAAAGATGGTTTATTGACGGACAGGACCACATGGGTTTAAGGTTCTGGGCAGCTGGCCCCATGTAGTAGAGAGAGAGAGGTATTTATACCCTCTCTTGGGCCTTGCCCTTGAGCTTCCTGTTCCTGTGCAAGAAATGTATTCTATTAGTCGTCAGGGGGCTATGCAGGGATCATAGCTAAGGTTGTCTGAGATACGTTTGGTTGAACCTTGCTGGGTGATGCAATGAAGGGGCTTGGTTGTGCCATGAGGTAAGCTCCTATTTTATCCTGGAGGGTCATGTCTTAATCCCATCGCCCTGGAGCTGAAGGTCTAATTGTCTTGTAGATAGGCTGACCCAGTCCTGCTGGGCCTATTAACAAAGGTGGGGGTGGCTTTTCAAGAGCATATTTCTCCTTTAGGGAAATATAATATTCTGCCTTTTTAATATTTCCTAGAATATTTCATTCTTCTAGGAGAGGAGTTGATGCTAACTTTCTACAATGGTCAGTAATAAGAAAGTTTAAGAAAAGAGATTCAGGAGATATAAAACCAGCTTATGTTATGTGGCAAAATTTAAATGATTTTTGCATTTTAATTGATGTATCCTAAATAATGCATTTGGAATTACAAAGAGGAGAATGGTTGTTGCTAACTGTGTGATTCTTTTTCTTGTTTTCTTTTCTCTCAAATCTAAGGTAAACAAATTTGTGATTAGTCAGTTTGGTTTAAGGCACCAACCTAAAAAGTAAAGAAGGTGGGCTCAAGTCCTACCTTAGCCATGAAAGTAGACAGGATGACTTTGGGTAACTTATTGTCTCTTAGCCATAACAAAAAAGGCACATTTTTGCTTTCTCAACTGTTATTGCCTAATCTCCGTACTGTTTGCCTAATCTTCTGTGCTGCCTCCAACAAATTTGCACTTCAGTCTCTCTCAATAATCCCATCACAGGAATATTTCAGCATTGTTGACTCCACGTGGGCCAGTAAGAAAAAAAAATCTAAAGGTATGTTATTTTTTTCCCCTTTTACCTGTGTTTTGGGTTGTTGTTGTTTTTTTTAAATCCTAAATAGGTCAACTCACATTTAGTGAGTTTCAAGTTTACTGGGTTTCATTTTTATCCTTTAACATTGCATCTGGTAAGGATGAAGATATAGCTGTCCAGCTTTGCAATATCTTATTCTGGATAATTATTAAAAATTGAGGAAGTATTACATACCTTTACAATTCAAGTATAAAACAGTTCAAGCCTTGCCTTAGAATATAGCTGAATGTAAATAGTCCTATCCTAGACAGACACAGACTTCAGAGGATAATTAGAACTGCAGAAAAAACAATTGCTACTAACCTGCCTTCCATTGAGGACCTGTATACTGCACGAGTCAAAAAGAGGACTGTGAAAATATTTACAGACCCCTTACATCCTGGACATAAACTGTTTCAACTCCTACCCTCAAAATGATGTTATAGAGCACTGCGCACTGCACACTAAGACACAACTAGACACAAGAACAGTTTTTTCCCGAACGCCATTACTCTGCTAAACAAATAATTACCTCAAAGCTGTCAAAGTAGTAACTAAGTCTGCATTATTTTTAATCTCACTGTTCCTATCACCCATCTCCTCCCACTTATGACTGCATGACTGTAAATTTGTTGCTGGTATCCTTAAGATTTACACTGACTGTTTCCTAATATGATTCAATTGCCTATTTGTTCCCTATGACTATCATTAAGTGTTGTACCTTATGATTCTTGCCAAACGTATCTTTTCTTTTATGTACACTGAGAGAGTATGCACCAAGACAAATTCCTTGTGTGTCCAATCATACTTGACCAATAAAGAATTCTATTCTATTGTATTCTATACTTAGTTGTATAATGACTTTATTCCAAGATATCTTAAAATAAAATGTTTTCTGTTTCTGAATCCCAAGTTCTTGCCTTCTTAACAGATAATAGATTTATTCTTAAATAAAAAGCTAGAATTTGCTGCAGAAACTGACACTTTTTAGCAAAATACCAAGTCCTGCCAAATGAATTAACTTTATGATTAAAGATAGATTTTTTAAAAAATCTACTTAGTTTAAATTTTAGGAAAGCATTAAATAAAGTTGGGATGGTCTTATTTTACTGTTCTTATCAGAAGTAATATAAAAATGATTCTGAAGAATTATTTCTACCATTGATACTCCCAATAAATGAATTTCTATTTTAAACAAGGTAAATTCTTATAAAAACAGTTCACGTGATAGTTGACTACATGATTTAATTCACACCAAAATTATGCTGTGCGCTTTATCAGAAATGTATTTTTAATCACTCATGTAGAACAAATTCTTTCCTATTAGATTGGCTATTCTTTGGTCTAATGGGCCACAAACCCCTACTTGACCCCAAAAGAAAAGAAAAAAACCTCTCTTTATCAAAGTTTACACCCAACATCTCATCTAATCACTTTGTGTGAAATACTATAGAAAGGACTGTAATTCTGAAATGATGTATTGGCTATTAATCTATTTCTATAAATGAACTTTCCTTGAAAAACATACTCTCTGTGCAAATGTAGTGAAGAAAGTCAAAATGATTTTTCTTTACTTTTTTCATTAGCTGGTATTAAAAATATTAGAGTAGATACATTAATTGTTTAGACATAACATTGTACAACTGAAATTCCATTCCTCATATAGATATATTTCATACTTCACCTGATGCATTTTTCTGCCCTTGAGTACGTTTTAATTACAAAACAGATTAATACATTCCTGTGGCTATGTTATGGTATTGATTGCTTATTGACAAAGTAGATTCACCACAGTTAGTAGAGATAGTTTGAATTCTTACCGATAGCTGCTACTTTTATTATTATAGCTTGAACTTTCAAGGATATAATTTCTCTCAGCAATGTATCTTGACTCTGGCGCCACAGGTATGCTAAAGGCTGTAGAGCAAGCCTTTTACAACTGTTCACAGAAAGAAAAGATGGATGTGTCATTATAAGTAAACACAGATCATTTAACTCGCTAAGCAACATTGCTTAATTTAGACAATTACAATAGGTGTGCATTAGTAAGAATAAAGAAAATAAGAGCTAAATGCAACATTGAATCCACACATTTCCCCTTACAATGAAATTTTTCTGCTCCACACCTCTTATCCAATCTGTTGCTCAAGCCCCAATCTGTTCTGGCATATCTCTCAATTTGCATAGCAGATGTAGAGGGCAACCATATAGATATTAAGCATTTCTTCTTGCATCTACAAATGGAATGACATTATGGGATCCCATTTAAATAGTAACTATCCAGTGACAACACACTTCATCAATACTTTCAGGTCATTATAGGTCTTCGGTTAAATCAATTTTCACTGGCTTCTTTTCCATTTCCACACACCTACCCCCTTCAATCAGGGACACCAGAAGAAGATTAATAGGGAGACAATACCTTCCCTACCTGCTGAAAGAAAGAAAAAATCCCAAGCTAACACCCAGCAATTGGTATTCAATTTGAAGAGACCAAGAGTATTTGAGTTATTTTACCAGTGGTATCTTGGCACAAAACGAGCCTGCTTAAAATGCTAGCTTTTAAAATTTGAAAACAGCAACAACAAAAAAAAAGGAGAAAAAAGAAGAGGAAGAGAAAGGGGTGACGAGGGAGTGGGTGGGGCAGCAGCAGCAGCAACATGAATGGATTGTGAGAGTGGCAACACTAATTGAAAGAGTAATCAGAAGCAAAGGAACACTCGGGCAAAACAAATGCAGAGTTTCAGAGGAAAATAACAATGAAAGGACTCAGGCAAAGCTCTGAACAGATGCACTTTAGAATGAAATGACACCTTCAACCAAATACTTCTGCATCTAGAAATCTGGATGCAATTCTTTCTTTCTTTAAAAGATAGACTTTATCCTATCTCTTCCCTGTAGCCCCGTATTTCACTAGATTGACAAAGAAAAAAAGCCTCCGGCAAGCTCCTTCCTTGCTACCTAACCTCAGCGGAGTGAGCAGAAATGTATTTATTTGGGAATTTAGCCAAATGCCCTCTGGGGTTTCTTTTCTAGAGGTAAAGATTCTAGGCAAATGTTATGTGCTTTCTGACTGACACGAACCTCTGGAGGTTTACTTGGCTAGGAGTGCTCATTACATATTTGATTAATTCAAACAATGCTGCCTCGGTAATATATAATATAAGGTAACTACCTGGAATTTGGAGTGTCAATGGCTAGCCATTGATTTTTTTAATCAACTTTATTTGCTACATTGTGTGTTGTCCTTAAAGTTACAGGCGTATGTGACAATTCTAAGGCACGCAGAAAAATCAGTTTGTACCATTCTAAAAAATTGGTTAGCTCCATACTCAGCCACTGAGTTTTCATAATAAAGTATAGCATCTGCATCATTATTCTATACCAGCGATGACGAACCTGAATTGCCAGCCCTGAATTGCGCGTGCATCTTAGCATCTGTGCATGCGCAGAGCTGTCGCGCATGCCCCCCCTGCAGAATGCACGCAACCACGCCATCTGTGCATGCGCAGAGCTGTCATGTGCGCACTGCCAAATTGAGCAAGCAACCACGCCACTGCGCATGCACAGAGCTGTCGCACATGCGTCCCCCCTGTGGCACATGCACAACTATACCATCTACGCATGCGCACGCTAGCTGTTTTGCATGCATGTGCAACCACGCGCGCATGTGCACGAGAGCGTCGAAGACCAGCTGGGTCCCTGAAACTTTGTGCATGCGCAGGTGCAGGTAAGTGCGGCGATAGCTCACATGCCAGGGTAAATGGCTCCGCGTGCCATTTCCGGCACACATACCATAGGTTCGCCAACATAGTTCTATACTATTCTATCACCTTCATTTTCCACAAACTTGTAAGTTGACATAGATTAGACTTTTTTCACATATCCAGGCCATCCACACAATGCATCAGTTAAAAGAGTGCTATTATTATTTATCTTATATGGCTAAACTGGAATACCAAAGAAATATCAGAATGTCACGCCATTAGTTCCAACTGTCTAAAATAAAATGAACAAGACAAAAAACATCGAGCATTTCAGTATTATGTCAAAAGTTGCTAATTAGATCTTAAAATAATAGTGTTAGGAGATAAGCTTCATATGTTATTTTCAAGTAATAAAAATAAATATTTTCCAAGCAGTTCACATGCATTCATAGCATCACAAAAGAAAGTATCATTTGGGACCACTTTAGCAACATTATTTACATAAGTTTAACTTAAACATCGAAGTTGTCCCTCTGATGTATTCCTAAGCATTTGTTCTTCCATTTCTATTGGTGGAAAGTTACTATGAAAAAAGTAACTTGTTTGGGAAGTAGGAAACCTGTGGTGAACACCCATCAGTGTGCTTTAAGCAATGTACAATATTTGAAGCTTTGATTACTCAAGGTGCATCTTCAATTGAAACTCGTTTCTGAATGCAGGTTGCTTATGGTGATGACTATGATGACATGAGTATTGCTCATAGCTGGGCCAAAAATGTAATGATGAACCGAGAAGAACTGATCAAAAAGGATAATGTGATAGCAACAAGAACACATGAGAAAGGTTGATGAACTGATTAAGGACAATTGACAGATTACTCAAAGAGAAATTTCTATGAACAACTCTTCAGAAGTTTTATGCAGGATGGCTTCCACTGGAGCTTACAAACTAAAGCTTCAAGAGTTGAAATTTGCAACAATTCTTGTCATAATACAAGAATGAATTTTTTATTGCCTCATGATAGCTGCCGAAATATGGGCTCATCATTGTGATACAGAAGTGTAGTGTCAGTCCATGGAATGGAATATAATCTCAAAACTAAATAAATTCAAACCTAGGTTTTGTCAAGAAAATTCATTAATACAGATCATGTTATTCATATGGATCCTCTTAAACCATGTACCACAGAACTCAGAACTTTATATTACAACACTCAAAACTGAGATGAGTTTGGAGCCACAAGAAGGAAATTTTCCTGCCACACGACAATTTTAGGTTTCACAATTTACAAGCCATCCAAATGGCAGCTATAAAGTATGCAGCAAATGGAGATGAAGTAAATATAAGTGACAATAGATTATAAAAGGATTATTTTCATATTTATTTTGTCAAAATACCCTTATTTAAAGTTATGGAGGTAAATGTATTTGTGTTTTCTTTTAACTCTTACATGTTTAGATCAGTGGTGAAATCCAAATTTTTTTACTACCGGTTCTGTGGGTATGGCTTGGTGGTGTGGCAGGGGAAAAATACTGCAAAATCTCCATTCCCACCCTACTCCTGGGGGAAGGATATTGCAAAATTTCCATTCCCACTCCACTCTGGGGCCAGCCAGAGGTGGTATTTGCCAGTTCTCCAAGCTACTCAAAATTTCTGCTACTGGTTCTCCGAACTGCTCAAAATTTCCGCTACCGGTTCTGCAGAACCTGTCAGAACCTGCTGGATTTCACCCCTGCTTTTTTCTCCTTTTCTTCCTTTTACACAGCATCAGAGAGAAAAAAAGTTTGGTGATCACCTTAACTGAGAAAATGGGGTAGTGTGGATTTTTAAGGTCCTCATTTAGGCCAGAGCTTTCACCTCACGATCAGGAGTTCTGTGAGTTCGTTCCTAGGTAGAGGCAGATATTTCTCTCTCTGGACACAATGAGATTATATCTGCTGAATAAAACTCCGCATTGGCGACAGGAAGGGCATCCGGCCAGTAAACACTTGGCTCCATTCAACTGCCCAGGCTCTACCCTGCAAGGGATGATGGGGCTGTTAGGAATTAGAGTTAACCTAACTGGTTGGTTAGGCAATATATACAAGCCATGATGATACTATGTTGATGTATCTTTAAGAGTATGCTGAATGGTAATTGTCTGAGGTTTCTCAAACGGCCATAAGAGGGAGCCAGAAACCCAGTAAGCTCTCTCTCTATCGCTGATTGCTGTAATAACTCTTGTTCGCTGTATATTGCTGTTGGTGTTAACTGTTTGATACTGGTAAGAACTGACTGATTTGATTGTGTGTGACTTTGGACTGTTTTACTTGACTTTGCTTTAAGTATTGCCGGAAGTAAAATCTATCACATTTCTCACTCCGCTCCACTGCGACTACTCGATCTCCAAATGGGGATTTACCTCAACAGTTATTTCATTTGCAACCATATAATAACCAATAACCAACCAATAAGCTGCTCTTATTTTGCCTGACTTCACACTGGCCGTCCTCGGTTTACAAACATTCAACGAACAGCCCAAAGTTAACGACGGTACTGACCAAAGCGACTTGCGACCAGTCCTTGCAGTTACGACCGATGCAGCCGCATCCTTGGGGTCGCATGATCAAAATTCAGGCGCTTGACAACCATCATATCTTTACGACGGTTACAGCAGTTGTCCAATTGGTGTTGTTCATTCGTGGCTGGGTAACTGACTCCATAAATAAATTAATGAATGAAGGACCAGGCGTAGCTGTTGCCGAGCCGCCATTCCCAGGATCCCTCACCACTAGCCATGTGGCTAGGTGGGGCTGGGAATGATGGTTTAGCAACATCTAGAAGGGCACGCATCTACTTTTAACTCTACCAACCTGCCTTCCATTGAGGACCTGTATACTGCACGAGTCAAAAAGAGGGCTGTGAAAATATTTACAGGCCCCTCGCATCCTGGACATGAACTGTTTCAACTCCTACCCTCAAAA
>JANHFM010008455.1:307859-317947 GCA_032468115.1 Grayia smithii
ACCATTTTCTCTAACTCTCTCCAGTAAAAGCTTTTACTCTTTAACCTGGTGTTGAGAGTATTTCTTTCCTGGGGAGGATTTGCAATGGGACTTTGACAAGCTGGTTTAGCTTAGTTAGAAGAATATCCGGAATGATTATGTTGAATGCTGAACTAAAATCTACAAAGAGGACCATTGCATAGGTCTTTGGAGATTCAAGATGTTGTAGGATGTAGTGCAGAGCCATATTAACAGCATTATCTGTTGATCTATTTGCTCAGTATGCAAATTGCAAGGAGTCTAACAGCAGATCCATGATGGTTTTCAAGTGGGACAGCACTAGCCTTTCAAAGGTTTTCATGACTACAGATGTTAGAGCACCTGGTCTGTAGTCATTCAGTTCCTTGATGGTGGGCTTCTTCGACACTGGGATGATAGTAGAGTGTTTGAAACAAGACGGAACATAGCACATCTCTAGCGTTAGGTAACTAGAAAGGGATGGAGTTTGCTGTCTGTTTATATACTACTGACTTGCCTTGTATATGTTGATGGGAATGCTCTTGATGGTTTCTAGATTAGGCTGTTGTTTACTGTTAGCTTGTTTGAGTTGAAAGTTCCTTGATTGGCATATTGTTTACTGCTTGATTGTTGGTCTAGTGTTAATCTCTGTTTATCTGGGTGTTGATTGCTGATGAGAAGGTATTTTGGGCCACCTCCCAATTCCTGGTTGCTGGCACTTAGACAAATCAGCCCTCAATAGGCACATTGAGATAAGCAACAACTATATGCTATACCATACAAAAGAGACAAACAAAAAGCCAAACAGTAAACAAAAAGACCAAAATACCTCTTCAGTAGACAACAGCCTAATCCAGGAACCATCAAGAACACTTCCACCAACACTGCGAGGATAAGCTTCTAGTTTATTAACAGGCACCAAACCCCAGGTCCTTGTGGTGATGGGATGACTTTCCTGGTTGCTTCCCCAGACACCTCTCTAGATGTTAAGAGGAGGATGAATTGGTTCTGGGCATGACAGGAGGGAAGGGCACTGATGGCTCTAAGCTGGGTGCTGTGAGCCCAAGGAAGGTAGAGTGACCACAGGGAGAGCAACTGGATGAACAGCCAGCTGAGAGTGGGATGCAGCGGGACTGACCTGAGATTTCAGGTGGAGGAGAGCACACACCTGCAGCCAGTCAGCAATGAGGAAAAGGAACTGCCTTCTCCACCTTATCTGAGAGCACATTGGTGAGAAAAAAGGCAGGACAACAGTCTGAGTACTCCTGAGGCAGCAGCCTTGCCCCTTTTGATGGGCTGCACTGGGAGCTGGCTATTTAGTGCATGGGATAGAGGGAAATGATGCTGGCAACAACATGTTCATTTTTTAGCTGTGTGTTCTCTGGTCATCATAATCCTTGCCTTTTGGACTGAACTCTGTGCCTTGACTTGGATCATTTCTCATGGACTCTAGCCTCATCTTTGCTTTGCAGACCCTCTTGCTTTGCTGACTGACTTTGGCCTGCTGAATTTATCTTGTTTTGTAGGCTTATTTCTACAGGGTGAACTTACCTGTGTCTTGTGGACTAGTTGGGCCATTGCTCGGTGAATTACAGTTGGTTCATTGGCTGGATTCTGTGAAAGGGAATTGCTGGAGAATATTAATAAAACTGCTAAACTAGCATGATGTGTGTGTGTGTGAGTGAGCGGGACAGCAATATTGATGATGATACCTAGTTGGGTAATAAAACATCTGCAAGAAAACAATTAAGCTCTCAGAGAGCATCAAGAACATCAGAGGACAAGATGTTAATATATTGTCTTATATACAGCATCTTTAAAATAAAGACACATTACAAGTAATGATTGTCCATATTCTGCAATTCTTCCCCAGAGAAGCAAACAGCCATTTCATAGCATTTTATGAGATACCTTAGCCCTTTAACAAGATGTTACTTTAAAGCATGAAATAACATTTCATAATATTTTCTTTATATTTTGTTAAAAATGTCTTTATGCTAATCAGGTTTTAGAAATTATTGATTGGTAAGTGTGGAATAAAATCTTCAAATGAGAAAAATAGCTGAAAGAATATAAAAGCAAAGCTTGCATTAGGAAGAGAATTGTGATGCTACAGACTGGAAACACATCTCAAAATCTTGGCAGCATACCAAATCTCTTTAATAAAGCATAAAGCGTTTCTCTTATGCAGGGATGGTGGGAAAGAGGACAGAATAATGAAAACATATTAAAGCTTTGATTCAACTCCAAACTAAATACAAATTCAAGATGGCAAGTATTTGGATCATAAATCACATGTAGCTACATAGTTGTGAGGCCAACATGAGTCTTGAAAATTCCTTCATTATGTGGGATAAGTACAGCCAATGCTATCTCTTTTTTTTCCCCCACTTGGGGAATTGTAACACATGCAGTCCAAACTTTTGTTCTTCAACATCTTTCAATGGGCAGCCAGAATTAAAAAACACTGAATGTGCAAATTCTAGTATATTTGTAACTGTCATTTGAATTTCCATTATATCAACAACATTTGACATGATGTTATCCTTTTTGACCAATAACACTCTATATTTCCTGGGGAAAAAACTCTGAGTGATGCAAATGACCTTCTTTTTACAGCATGTTTTTATTAAATAGTTTATTATTTTGGCAGACTAATAAAGATTTTGGTATTTGCTTTTATTTGCAATAATATTACTACCACATAAAAAAAGATTTTATGTGCTTTTTGAGGAACAAGGAGGATAAAAGTGTTGATGGATAGCACAACAGAGGCACCAGCAATGAGCTGGAAATGAGACACATAAATATGAAAACCGAGCTAAGAAAACAGAAGGACACCCTTGGCCTTTCTTAAAAGAACATGTGCATACCATGGCTTATTCACACTCTTAGCAGAAATGCCTTTTCCTTGAAGGCTTTTGGGAAGGCATGCAAAGTCAGAATCACCACATACCGGTATATACTGTAATCCTAACTCCTTGACATTTTTCTTATAATTAATGAAGTATGAAAATGTCTCAAAGATTTGAAGAGAACATTTTTAATCAGCTTTATTTTATATTTTTATTTTACTTTATTTTATATTATTAATAATATCATTTCTTTCATTTGGGATGCTATCATACTGCATTATATTGTATTGTATTAAAAATAAAATGATTTTAAAAAAATTAATTTTAAAATTTTAGTTTAATTTTTTTTAATTTGCAGATTAACAACAACAACAACAAATTCATGACCAGTCAATTGTAAAAAGCCTTACTTAGAACAACTTAGACCCTACAATGGTATCTGTAACACCATCAAACATCAACAGCTGCCTAGCTCAGGTCCATCAGAAGGACTCAATAGGAGGATTAAAATGCCAAATCCATGTTGGACATCTGGCTGACTGTGCAATAAACCATATTATATTATAATTTACAGAAGATCAGGATTTTGAAATTGTTTATTCTTCAGCAGATGATGAATCATTTCGCACGATACTTCAAAATCTTACTTGTAGCCATGCTAACAATGACTTCTGAAAGTATAGAAGCCTTTTATACTTTAGTGATAGGGTACAAGAGACTGAATGAAAATGAAAGAGCAAAAGTTTGAACTGTGGATGGGGCTAAAACATGTGGTTGAAGGGCTATTCCTTTAGCACAGGTATCCCTTGACCTACAACCAGCCGCTTAGCCTGAAAAAGAAGACTTACGATTCGGATTCAGAATTCTGACTGTTGGGTTCTCTCTGTGGTCACATGACCAAAGTTCAGACATTCAGCAACAAAGGGGCATCTATGTTTCAGCATGTGACCATGTTTATGATGGTTTTGCCAAAAAAAACAACAACCCAGAAAAACCCTAGCATGTACATCTGGGCTTTGACAAAGCCATGTTCATAGTGAACCATTGGTTCTCTTAATGACCATAATATTTGCTTAACAATCACAGCAGTTGCTTTATGCTTCCTATGTTCCCTTAATGATTGTTGCAACTTACATATTTTATGGTTATTATGACATACAACTGCAATGGACAGGGTCCGCTCATATGTCGAGGACTACTTATAGTGTAAGTATACTCAAAAGCATTCTTTTTTCCTTTGCTTTGCTTTTCAGTTGAAAAGTGCCATGAAATCACACCTGTGTGAATTATATGAAATTTTGGGCAGATAAATTTAAAGATTTTGATGGATTGGGGGCTTTGTTCAGTCCACCTGTAAATTATCTATACAGACCCATGCACTCAAGTTGTAATAAAAAAATAAAATAGACATATATGAGAATAATATGAGTTGGACATATTTCTTATATTTATAATTTGGCCAATAACTACAAGTTTCCGTAATGAATGCATACAGATTAAAACTCTGCTTTTATACTTTTGTTAGCAAAGATGGAGCCATATAGTTAATTATCATACCTGCCACAATTTTTCCAGTGAAAGGAATACTTATTTAAACCAGTAATGATAAGTGTTCTTCTTGTGTTCTTTCTTTCAGGCATCAGCAATTTCCATTTAAGTTACCAATGCTGCACTGGCTTTTATGGAAGTAATATTATACATGCATTGGAAACAGAATCAGTAAGGAATCTTCTTGTTTTAATGCCATTCCAACGTACCAAGTTTGCTTCACAGGGGGCTGCTTTTGTGGAGCTATCTAAAAGGCAATCAGAAGGCACAATTTACAAAATCTGAAGCTGATAAAAGAGTGCATTTAACAATTAATGATATGCCAGCCTTGAAATAACGATGTTCCCCCTCCCACCCCCTTTTTTTTTGCTCTGTGCCAATGGCTCCTCCACTGCCAGTCATAGTTATATCTTTCCTGGGATGGTATCCAACCATCATGGCATCTAATGGATAACAGGCTACATTTTTTTACAGTTGGAGGTGAAATTCAAAGTTGCACTCTACAGAAGCGTGGAATTTGCAACACTGAATGTTGCCTAGCAATAAGAGATGAAATGCTAATGCTGACTTTAACCATAAAGGGAGACTTCTGCATTAAAGCCCACACTGCGCCATGCTTTTTTTCTTTCTTCCAATAAATGGAAAATACAGAATAAGCATCCATGAAAATAACAGTGTAGCATCAAGCTTTTGAAAAGGAGCTCCTTCAGTTATCAAGAGATCTTTGCATGCATTTTGTAAAATACTTCCACTTTAATTAAGCCAATTCTCATTGTAATTAATTTGCTCTCTCAGGTACTCATCCCTTTTCTGTACAAAATGCTTCCCTTTCTATTCAAATTTTCTTCCATTCCTTCCTGTCTCTTCCTAGGAAGTTAACAAAGTATGAATATTTTTTTTACCAAAATGCAGTCAATTTAATCCTGTGCTACAAACCCCAGAATTCATGTCTTATATACATTTTCAAAATTCACGTTTATATTCATAAAGGTAAGATACATGCAGGTCAGATGATTTGAACCTTTTGCATATGACAATGTACAGCAGGAACCACTTTTATATGCTAATATGTTAGCAGATGCAGCTATGGAACGACCACAGCAGTGCATTCTGTTCTTCTTTCATAGAGGCATGTTGGTACAAACAAACATTTTCCACCTGTTCCAACAGCCTGGCATATTATTTTCTTGATATGTGATGATACAATACCTCTCAGGTTTGCTGAGTAGCAAAGGGAAATGTAAGCAAAAGAAAAGGGTTGCCACTTTCACAGTTTTGTCTCTCTGTGTGTGTTTAGGTTCTGCTTTTCTGAGAACTGTAAGAATGGAAGCCATATTTTATAGTATTTCTTTGGCCTCTGCCATCTGGTGTAGGTTAGTTTTTCCACTGCCAGTATTTTTCCTAGAGCCTCAGCTACACAATTTTTTATTCCCCAGTAAATATCTGGACCAAATAAAGCTTTAAAAATTATAAAGTAGTTATTACTAATGATGCCATCATTAACTACCTAGACAAATGACTGATAACTGATGGCGATAGCATATTTTTACACAGATTTCAGATGTGACATTGTTAAACTTTTATTTTCATTTTCTTTTTGTGGTTTCTTCTTCCTTCCAGCATACAGATCCATTTAAAGTTGTTATCTTAAGTTATCTTTAATCATTAATGCACTACCTTTATAGGACCACAGCTTGGGCTCAAATAAAATGAGCAGTATAGGTCAAGAGACTATCTCACAACCCAACAGGATACCAGTCCTCTCAAGAATACAAATGTCCTTTTCTAAACATGGAGTGACTTCTTTTAAATGCAGTGCAAATATTTAGGGAGATTAACCTCAGTATCTCCCTAGGAATATTTCTTTTTAAATGAGCAATAGAGCATACATGGTGCTGAAATCTATGTGGAATCACCTTAATGGTATTCCATAATGTCTACTTGGTTGTTCTCCCAGGTCTTGGAATGAGACGGATGAGCCCTTTGTTTGTGTGTTTGTTAAGTTTGGTTTTTGTTTGTGTATTTTTGTCCAGGTCCCATCTTTGTTTTTGTTTGTATTGCATTGTATTGTACCTATGTTACTGTCTGTAATAGGTTAGAGTTGGGCAGTGCCCAAACTAAAATAAATTATTTAAAAATCACTTGGAGAAGCATGTATTGAACTAAATATGGTAACCTTCAAGGTCAAATCTCTGAAAGCTATGAGGGACAATCTGAAATTCTTGAACCATCATCGGAAACACAACAGCGAATCTCTCAAGTGAACATAGTTCTATTTTCAAAAATAACTTTACCCAAACTAATGTTACTAATTTCTTCATTTAAAAAACAAAAACAAAAAAAACCCCTGTCCAATAGCCCAAAGTCACTGAGTGGTTTCTTGTTTCACACTGTATTTGTGTATATTTTTTAAGAAGAGTTATAACTATCTTGAGAATTCACTGGACTAGAAAGGTAAGATAAACACAACTTGCATTTTGTAACTTTATGTTTTACCACACATTTTTTTAATATCTGTCTTCTACAACATGTGATTATATCTATTACAGTTAGCTTGAAATTTTGGGGGCATATAGACAAACAGCAGAGTACAAACATGTATTATGATCCAACAGGTATTGTACATCTGAAGCTTATTATTGGGAAATGTGGGGAAAGTATACTTGTACCACAATCATGGTCATATCTGTTGAAAAAAATAATCACCAGTCTTCACTTAGCTGTTTAAGTTCTTTTAATCAGAAAGCATTAGTTTCTTTATACACTGTTAAAAATGTAGCCATTTTAGCAAATTCCAGCGAACTTACTATCTTTTATAGAAACAGACATAATGCTTATAAATACATATACACAAAATAATTCACTAACTAAAATCTGTATATGTTTTCATATGTGTAAAAATTGCATTAACATTTATTGTTATGGTTAAATTAAGCATAGATGTATTTATATAGACATGTATAGGCAAACCATGTTACATATATAAAGCATGTTTATTCTTTATATAGCATAGTTCGAAGCAGAAAATACAGTATGATATAGAAGAAAATTCTAACACAATAAGCAGAATCATCTATGAGTTGAAATGTTCTGTGTAAGTTTATTTTCATCAGATTTTAGGATGTGGCTGAGTGAGACTTCTAGAAGCAGCCAAGAATATATAACATAAAACTCCTACTGACTACCGTGGGATGTTTTCTTAAAGGAATCATACATAGCTGGCCAACTTCTGAGTAACAGTTTCCCAATGAGAAGCTGAAAGCTTTATTCTACATTTGTTTGACTGAAAATATTTTATCTCACGTTAAAGTAAAAAGATTGGGAAGCACTTCATGCTATTTGCAGGAATTGGAACCTCTTGTTTGGAACGATATTACAGCAATTGGTTTTCCTTCCTGGAATAATGTCCTATTTTTTTTGGCCTTGATAGAACTGGCACACTATTACCAGAACCTTTTTGCCAACTTGAAGTATATTTTCAGTAGCGGAGTTATCGATGTAGAACACGAGGC
The DNA here is from genome assembly GCA_032468115.1 of Grayia smithii. Lineage (NCBI taxonomy): Eukaryota > Metazoa > Chordata > Lepidosauria > Squamata > Grayiidae > Grayia > Grayia smithii. Next base: position 315,772 of record JANHFM010008455.1, read on the forward strand.
CCCAGGAAAATATATACTTCATAAACCTATATGAGCATCTCATTCTCTATTTCTTTAAACATGCATTTCCTGTAGAATGAATTTGAAGACATAGATGCTGGCATGTAACTTTGGACCATATCACCACATTGTCTTCATCAAAATTATTGGAATTCTTGGAATTCCAGTAATTTTGGAATTCTTCTTTGTGGAATTCTTCTTTGTGGTTCTCACCCACAAATCTTTGGAAATGAATAGCAGCAGTTCAGAAGAAGAAAAAATGAAATCTGTCCTTGATACCTGTGATACCTGTCTTTTCTTTCAAATATGTATTAGGAAAATATAAGTTCTTGACTCTGAGGAAGACTGCAGATACTTTTAGAATTTTGAAAGCTGCCCCAACAAAATAACTTGCATTCAAGCATTATGTTTTCTTTATCTAGAGAAGAAGGTGGAAAGAGTTGTGGTCCAAGAATTCTAGCAATTCTCCCCCCCAGTTTGGAAGTAATATATTGATGTGTACATTAGGGCAGGGATCATACTTGTGAGGCTGAACAAAACTTGTGAACTTCTTGAATGCACTTAATCAACCATTACATGACACAGAACGATGGGTTGTTGGCTTGCTCCAGCAGACATCTTCTTATTTTCTTATTGCAATTTTCTGTAGGAGAAATTCCAAAAGTGTGTTTAGAGGCAATTTTACTGAAGGAGCAATAGGAACTTATTCTAAGCTAGGAGAAGCCTTAATTGTTACATATTTATCTGCAGTTGTGAGAAGCATGGTAAAACAGAATAGTGTTTATAATTTCTATAGATATATTTCCCTTCTTCGTATCTAATACTATAACCATTCCATGTGTTGTTTTTAAAAACATATGCGTGCTCAGTAACTCAGGAAACAATTAAAATGATAGGATCCAAGTACCATTCCAGCCCTGCTTTTCTACCCATATTGTGAAGCAAAGCTTTCAGGTTTCTTGGCTTTGTTTCTTTCCTCCAATTCTATGACTTTCCTGCTAATATTTCAGAATGCAAATCCCCAGGTGCCCATTCAATTCTTGAAATTTAGATACCAGATGGTGCCAATAACGGGAGTTATTTCTCCTCCCAATCAAATAAAGCAGACAGGTGGACTGTTACTGGTTTGAGTTCCTGAATCTCAAGGTATCAAAGAAGTCTAACTTAATGACAAGTTCCTGGCAATGATAAATAACATTGAGAAATGGCAGAGATGCTTTTTAAGGACCCGAGGATTTTATTTCTACTCTGAAGCAGTTGCTTTCATGTTTATACGATGTTTACTTTGAACTACAAAGGCTATAGAAAACAGTAAAATAGGTTAGCAAAATATGTCTAGTTAGGTAACTATATCAAAACCTGTTTAACTATGCTAATATTTTATTAGAAGCTGATGTAGCCCCTCATCTGGCTTGGTGTGAATTTCTATGATATAAGACAAAGGTGAGTAGATTTTAGGACTGCAGAAATGATGATGATAGTGATTACCATTTTATTAGAACCTTAAAATCCAATGAAGAATTTAGAAGCAAAAGATATTTATCAGAAATTTATCAGATATTTATCAAAAAAGGTCTTGGGCAGTTTCCATTCAAAATACAGGCTATTTCTTTGGCCTGATTTTCCTGGAAGACCCTTTGGAGGAGAACATCAAAGTATCTGCAAATTGAAAAGCATGTGAAGTCAACTAGTGCTGCAGAGAATTTAGTACCTTATCTAGATGGATAGATGAGTTCTTTCCCTGATTGTAAAGAAATAATTCACATGACTCTGTAAGCTGTGAGGCAGTAAGCATGCTTATAGTAGAAGACTATATACAACATGTTATTTCTGCTCTGAAGCAGTTGCTTTTCATGTTTATACTGTTTACTTGTATTACCTCATAGGTTATTAACAGCTGGGAAGAACATGGAGAGAGCCTTGGCAGACTTTCTGTTGTCCAATATTGCCAGAAAAAAAGAAGTCTTATCTTGTCCCTGTTGCTTGGCTCCATTGTCTTGTCATAAACTTAGGTTCCTGAACCACCTGGAATCAGTTTGGGTAATTGTCTGTGTAGCCCCTTCTGTTTAGGGAAGGGGTCCCCAAAATTGGCAGCTTTAAGACTTGTGGACATCAACTTCCAGAATTCTCCAGCCAGCATAGCTGGCTGGAGAATTCTGGAAGTTGAAGTCCACAA
>JANHFM010008458.1:7376-27875 GCA_032468115.1 Grayia smithii
GGGGGCAAAAACCCCCAAAATAAACAGGCATATACAAAGAATGAAGGAATTTGCTAAGCACATTGAATTGTGCTTGAAATTGTAAGCCGCCCTGAGTCTCCGGAGAAGAGTGGGATATAAGTAGAAATAAAATAATAATAATAAAATTTAAAAATATTTAATTAAATAATAAAAAGCAGGATACAAATAAAAGCATTTACTTGAGCAGATGTATATATGTATGTATGTATGTATGCATGTATGTATGTTCATAGCAGTGGTGAAATTCAATTTTTTTTACTATCGGTTCTATGGGCGTGTCTTGGTGGACGTGGTATGTAGGTGTGGCAGGGGAACGATACTGCAAAATCCCCATTCCCACCCCACTCTGGGGCCAGCCAGAGGCGGTATTGGCCAGTTCTCCAAACTTCTCAAAATTTCCACTACCTGTTCTCCAGAGCCTGTCAGAACCTGCTGGATTTCACCCCTGGGTCATAGGTTATAAGAAGACCATGGCGATCTTTGTTTAAATAGATTTGCTCTGATTGTGATTCATGATCCAACCCATTTTTCAAAATTGAGGCTTCCACTGAATAAAGTAGGCTAACATAAAATAACTGCCATAACCATTTTATGTGTATCTCAGACTCCCTCTTGTTTGGAGTACAAATAGGGTATTTTTTTCATAGTACAAAATCAAAAGAACGATGACCCATACAAGAGCAGTACATGTAGCTTTTTGCTAGCCTTTGACATTCATAGATGATTTCCTTGTGTCCATGCTTAGGAGACCAGCTGGCAAAGCATGGTGCTTTGAAAGTGAATGACTTCCTTCAGGTTGTGGGGTATGACAACATCTATGCCATTGGTGATTGCTCAGATGTGAAAGAACCAAAGATGGCATATCATGCTCAACTCCACGCAAACGTTGTGGTGACCAATATTATCAATAGCCTGACTCAGAAGCCTCTGAAAGCCTATAAACCAGGTTAGACTATGAATTACATCTTTTATGCCTTTCAGAAGTGTACATCCTTAACTAAAATGCAACACAAGTATTTCCCCGTATCTAAATCTAAATCCAATTCTAATAGTATTTTGAAGCTAGCATTGGAGAGAGATAATTAGATCTGGTACACTCTTGTGTTGTTGTTTTGTACAATATTTTTTTTCAATCTGTTTCCTAATCAGGATGGATGTTGTATTGGAAAATAGAATAATCAATACGTAAACCAATTGTTGGCATGGATTAGTATACTCTACAGTGTTTTACTCAGTATTTATAGAAGACTACTGCTATTTACTGAAATACTCAATTATAAATAGCAAGTAGCATTTAAAAAAAAAAAGCAACATGCTCCCTGGAAATATTTTCTAAAGTTCTAAAGAGAAAATTAAAATAATTAATACAAACAGTAAAGCTAATAGAAATGCTGTTGGTGCTTCAGTCTAATATCTTGGCAACCTCCTGAAAAGTATTAATCAAGCCTAATTTTTTTTAAAGAAATCCACTGCAGCTTTCCAACTGTTACTATAGCCAAATGTACTCTGGCAAGTTCAGATGTCGAGTCAGGCAACAGTTTTGTTTCTTCTTTTGTAAATAATCTTGTGTTTCCTCTTTAGGATCGCTTACCTTCCTGATCTCCCTGGGTAGTAATGATGGAGTGGGACAAATCAGTGGATACTATGTAGGACATCTTTTAGTGACTGTTCTCAAAAGTAAAGATCTTTTCATCTCAAAAAGTTGGAAGAAGATGCATCAGCATATGCCATGCTAGAAAAGAAACTGCCATAAACAAAAAGAAGAGTTGATGGTACCTGTGATGAAATAGTAATGCGTATTTTGCCTCTGTTAAATCATAATTACCTTTAGGAAACTAAGCATAAAACCTAGATTGTATCAGTAGATCTTGGCAGAAACTGTATTTTACATTAGGCTTTGGAGTTGGTCTGTATGTTATTAATCAGCTAACATGGATATGGTAAAATTGATCTGAATTAAATTTTGAATGGAAGAATTGATTATCATGCAAGTCGGGTAAGTTCCACTTACCTTTACTAACAGTTTGCAATGGGAGAGCGTGCTTGCTTCACTCATGTTTTGCTTCTGCACATGCACAGAAGCTTCTGCGCATATCACCCCATGATGACATCGGGGCAGGTGGGCAGAGTCTCCCACCAGTTTTACTACTGGTTCTAAGAACTGGACAGAAATGGGAACAACCCACTACTGATGCAAGTGTAGAACTCAAAGAAAGTTAAGGCTCAGAATTTTTCAATTCCAGATATATCTGCACAGTGCACACATATTGGTGTGCTATGTCCTGTATAAGTACTCTTAAATGTTCTTTAGCACTTTAATTCAAATACTTATGGGAAAAGAGTTAAAATGGGGAAAAATACCAGTGCCTTTAAGGTTGAGAAAAAGTAGAACTGTAACTAGCACTGAATATACTATTAAGGGGCCTCCCTGCTAAACCAGTATTAATTGTCCTTCCTTCCTTCCCTTCAGTTCTTTCCTCTCCATCATTTATTCAGGCCAGATTCTCTAATATTTGCTTGTACTAGTAAAGTTGAAGAGACCAAAGCCAGCCTTGCAGAGCTCCCCCTTCCTTTGGTAAATACTAATTGCAATGATGAATTTGAGAATATTAACATAACTGTCTTCTTCTTCCAAGAAACTTACTTCTGAAACCAGCTTAAATTTTATGGAAACGCACAAGAATAATACGCTCAAGGTTAAAGTTTTAAAAAAGCATGATGCTATTTTTTTATCAAAACAAATAAGATGAAATATTTTTCAGCAATTACAGGTCATTCTGGGATAAAACAGTAAAGCACCAAGTGAGTCAAAATTATCTTCTCCATCATGGAACATAGACACAACATAAAGATTTCTAACTACCAGTGGGAAAATAAAGGGAAGCAAACAATCCACATTTTTCAACTGATGGATGCATTGAATTGTTTGCTACTCTATAATGAGATTATTTTTTTAAAAAAAGGTCTAAACTAAAATAACTTGAGACATTAAAATGTAGTGAACTGGGAAAATAATTTCTTGGGGAAGATACAAAATGTCGAGGGCCTAAAGCATGATATATCTGCAGCTCAAACTCTCTCAAACAAGTCCCCCCTTTCTCCCTCAATAACAAAAGCCCTCCACCCATCACAAAACTTCAAAGCTACTCACATATTCCGTCCTCACAATATTTTAAAAATAAAACCCACTTCTAATTCCCATTCCTACTCATATTCATGTTGAAAAATAAATTTTCATTTGGCTTCTGTTACTACTTTGCATCTAGCTTTGCCATCTCTTGCACATAGATGCCGATGCTCTCACTGTCAAAAAGCAGGAAGTAAATGTTCTTCAAGGAAGAAGGACTGGAGTCATCAAAATGGGAAGAAATGGCTTTCAGAGTCACCTGGGCTGCAGTCTGTTTTGGAAAACAATTTCTAAACAAAGAAGGAATGTTTGTAATTAATGTTCAGTAGCAAAACATTAAGTCTTAAATGCTATAACAATATATAATTGTTATATATTGTAAGTAAGTAACTAATAAGCTGAATCTTACTTGGGGTACTCACCCTGGTTTTCCACAAATTTATTGGGCTCAATGCCAAGTAATGTACAGATTCATCCCTCTAGAGTAGATAATTTAAGGCAAAGTTTCAGGCCATCCAAATGTAACAGCACTCAAAAGAAAGATGTTAGTATGGACTGACTGGTAAAAGGCAGAGATGTTGGGAAAAAATGCTGGCAAATAATCCAGTCAAATATAAGGTGGGAAAATGGAAAACTGAGTTTACAACAAATAGATCAAAGTAATTACTGGTACATGATAAAAGTGGTGGTGCTCATCTCCATTTCTTAGTCGAGGGAGCAGTGCTGTCCAAAGAGAGTTATGTGGCCATGTGGCCAGCAAGACTATTTGCTGAGGTGCGTGGAACACAGTTGCCTTCCCACTAAGTGGTACCTATTTATGTGCATTTGCATGCTTTCAAACTGCTAGGTGGATAGGAACTGGGGCAAGTAACAAGAATTTGTCCCGTTGTGAGGCACTTGAGTCTTGGAACACGGGATGTCAGTTTTCCAGCTGACAAGCTTAGTGTCTTTTTAACTGTTGAGTCACCACTTCAGAAATGCAGATGCAATCAAAATAATGTAATCGAAAGGAGTTTCCATAAAATACTCCTATATGAGTCTATTGAGCCCCAAAGTTTCAAATATAAGATGAAACAAAGAAAATGTAGCAGTTGTTATGGTAATATGGTATAAAAAAAATTCACCTACTAAATATATGTCATGCAGTATAGGGATTTTACACAGTGTATGGAAGAGATTTATGCTATTTCCTTAAATATGTCAGAAAATGTTGTGCCAACAAACTTATGCCAATAGAGGATATCTGCAGTTTGGAACATAGTTCTTCCCTGGAAACCTCTGAAGGCTGTTTTTAAATACCACATGCAAGACCATCCGAGACAGATATATATTTCAATTAGATGTTATAAGACCAGATGTTACCAGCTATTTTCTTAAATGTATCACAAAAGGAAAGTACTAATTCTATGAAGAGATTTATATAGTAAATACCTGCCACTGGGAAAAGGTGGAAAAGCCACAGACTTCAGTTTCTTATCTTCAGCAGTAGTTAAACAGTTCTTTATTGTCTCCTCCAGTTGTTCTTCACATTTGTCTGAACCCCATTGTGGGATGTGACAGTGAATGACAAATTTTGCTGCTAGACCAGTAGCTTGACCGAGAGCAGCTGAAGGGGGAAAATGGGTCTATTACCTTAGGCAGAACTATATAATTTATACACTGCTATATTTCTCTTTCCCATAACCTTCAATTGGGCATCACAGGACAAGAGTTTTCAAACCAAGGTACCTCAAATAGGCTAACTTACAGAATGCATCCAAAATCTGGGACCCATCACTCCCATGGAGTTGAAAATTAACAAATTGTATAAAACCTTTTATGAGATTAAAATGATCATAAAACAGTTTATGACATAATACAAAATGTCATAAAACATTTCCTGTGCTGAGGTTTGTGCTATCCAGTTCAACATGGGCTATTTTCAAAGATCCACCTCTGAATGTACTTTTCCAGGGAAGGCTGCACATTAGAAGTCCTGTCATTTTTGAAGGCATTGAGAAATCTGGTAAGGAAATATGTCTGAAAAGGTGAGACTCATCTTTAAAGTATCACTATTACTTTTCCAGCAAAGTTTAAGATATGGAACTGGACCCTTTGCCATTCAACTCCCCATCCTGCACTGAGTTTTTCATCAGGAACATATTTATTCATTTAAAACATTTGGATGGCTGCCCAATTTAAAAGAAAACTGAGTGGCTCATAACTAAAGAATAAAACAATATATATATAAGCAATAAAAAAAAGCAATAATCCCTCACCGCAAAACCTGTTACTGTATTATAAGCATTTTTTCCCAATATACTCCACATTTTCCTCTCACTCCAACCTTACCCCTTCCCAATCCTTGGGGGGGAAAAGCTGGCTCTTAAGTACTTTCCAGAAGGTTAATAGGATAGGAGGCTGCTAGACATTCATTGGATAAGGGTTGAAATGGAAAAGGCACACACTCTAGGTCTCTCAAGAAGGCAACATTTAATGGAAGAGACCTGGAGTTTGCCTGCCTTATTCAATCTGCTGTGATGAGCTGATAGTCGGGGAGAGGTACTCCTGCAAATAAACAGGTCCTGGGCCACGTAGGGCTTTAAAGATGATAAACAGCACCTTGGATTGCAGCTGGGAGTCAATGCAGCTTGTGCAACAGGTGTAATGTGGTTTAAGAGGCAATATAGCTTGTGGTGCAATGTAAGTGAATGTATGGGTGGATGTGCCCACTGCTGCATGAAAGTTCAACAAGGCAAAGGTTGCTGATTTGGCTTCAATTTCGACTTTTTGTGCTAATTTTGGAATAGGGACTCCCATGCAATAATGAAGAGAATTCTGCAGTTTCAGAATTAGGAATAAAGGTTGTGTCTTCTTATACTTCCAGGATGGACGCCCCCTATATAAATTAGGGGTGCAGAATTTTTTAAGATCTTGCCTTCATGCTTTTCAAAGTGGAAAAGGAGGAACTATAAAACAAAAATGCGCTTAATTGATTTTATCCTAGCTATCAAGCAAAATCATCCCATATAATAAGGGTTCTGACATTTCATTTGCCTACAGTATATGCTAATGCAGCGGTCCCCAGCCTTTTTGGCTTGGTGGCCCGGTGGGGTGGGGGGAAAGAGGGGATAGTTTCTTGTAAGTAGCAGGTGTGCAGGTGATAGCTTGCGCAGGTACTTTAGTGTGAGCGGTGGGTACCTGCGCCCACCACTTATGCAAAGGAAGCTTTGCATGTGAGCAAAAGTGGCCACCGCTCACACAAGGGGAACTTCACACATGAGCAATGAGGGCAAGCAGCCACCACTCATGAGGGGAGATTTGTGCGCATGCATGCTGCTGCATGGCCTGGTTCTGAACAGGCGGGACCTGGTAGTGGGCCACTGTCCACAGGTTGGGGACCTTTGTGCTAATGGATGGACTGTCATTTTTTTTTTTATGTGGGAGAGAATTAAATTTTTCTTGCTGAAATGGATGTATTTGTGGTTAACACTACCGCCACTGACTTTATTGCCACTACCTGAGAACCAATTTGAAACTGAAGATGTTCAAATATCAAGTCTAATTTTTTTTTGTATATAATCCTTCTTTTTCACTCGGAGTCATCCAAAAAATGCTTCTCTCAAATGCTTAAGCATCTTTTATATTAATTTGATTGCCCTAATAAAGGCATTACCCACTTGCTTTGTACTGATTTTTTCCCAGAGACTGGTATTTTTTAAAATGTGACTAAAATAGATTTTTACATAATTAACAAAAATCTTACCTTCTGTGACTTCCAAAGGTCCCTGTGATTTACGAAGTTCCTTTACCGTTTCTAAGAACTCTTTACCACCAGCTTTTTCCAATGCTTTGCCTGACCAAAAGGAAAACAAAGGAAGGTATGTTTCTATTGCAGTTCTGAACAGGTCTTTATGCATACATGTAGATACAGATTCAAACTGAATGGTCAATCATTACTTTGGAATGGATTCTCTCATTAGTTTTCTTTTATCATTGACAGTCAATAAAATATTTATCCTCTATGCCTTATGAATACATACAAATGATGATTACTGATGCTATTGTATATGGAAAACCAGCATTGAGTAGCGTAACCTACAATAGGACAATGTTGTAAGAAGCCTTAAATGCAGGAATATTAACTTGATTTATTTCTCCAAGTTGGGTAGGTATTTTAAATACTGAAGTAAAGAGAATTAAAACAAGAAAAAAATTGCTAACAATGAAGATGAACAATAGTATCTTAAAAGCTTTTATACATGTATAAAATTTGTAACATTCCAATGGGACTTAGAAGCATATATATAAGGTATTTTAGTTGTCTATAATACTTACAGTACTTTTTAGAACAATTACATTTCCTACTTTTTAACTCTGATCAAAAAAGTTTAAAGAATAACACATTTGGTAATTCCTACAGGAAAAAAAATTATCCAGATGTTTCAAGTATTTCTATTTGCTTCAAAATAATTTTAGACTTACCTACTTCCTCTTTGAGGTCTATTTCACCAGTAGTTGGATGCACAATACCTTCTACTTTCATTGAACCAATATGGTTGATGTCACTTTGTGTCAGAGATAACTGCAAAATGTCAATGCAACAGGAACAAAAATTAAAAAAACAAAAGCAAACAAACCTAAGTTTGAGGATTATGAACTACTAAAACTAGACTCCAGGAAACTTGTTATAAAAATCTCATAAAAGAAACCTTGTTCCCAACATGTCATCTAGAAATAAGGACATCACTATCCTTCTTTCATGAACTTATTTTCACTTTTTTCAATTATTTATAATTTTATTAGATATCAAATATATCCATCTCATAACTTGGGGTTGGCAATATATTTAATTACTTCTGAACTGTATGAAATCCTTCATGTAAATTATTTAATTTATATAATTAATTTAATTTCATCTAGTAAGTTCTAGGCTCTTTGTGCTCGTTATCTTGTGAAAATTAGCTATGGACACAGCAACAAGTTTTATAAATAAAACCCAATGGTATTTTATTTCCATAATTAAAAAAAATTCTAATCATTCCATCTATACCGAGTTGCCTGCCATCTTTTAAAGCCAACATTTGTAAGCAAATCAGCCAACCACAGTCCTATTACACATATGCACAGCAACAGCTGGGCCTCTGAATCTATGTTTCCACTAGTGACAGTGATACAACTGAACTATTCAAATGCAAAAAAAAATAATATTCTGTGTATACATGCTTAGTATTTTATTTCCCAAATGATTGTTCTTAATAATGGAATTAATATGCATATTCTCAGCATCTGCATAGGAGAAGGAATTATGGACATACTTAAGAAGCATGTATCCTTATTGTCTATTGGTAGCTCAAGATAGGAGACTTTTGCATTTACTATATGCATATATGTATCTATGTCTAAAATTATAATCAATTTATTGTAATATAAAGTAATTACCTATTTCTTTTAATTTGCATAGATAAAACCAATTTGGCATTTCATCTGACTAGTTTGTAATGATGAAGTTGCAACACTCTACTGTATTCAGAAGTATCAAAGTTATGTTGATGTAATTCCTGAGATCCATATTATTTTATGAAACACTTTTCCAGGGAGGTAGTTTTTTATATACAATAGTTAAGTAGATACTCTGAAATATCTTCTGTATCTAAGGGTTGCAAGCCTAGAAGGCAATATTTGCAACTCCTCCAGGATAATGGTGACAGGATTGTTCAGGCTAGAACAAGGAGGGGAATGTTGCTGAAAATCACTGTAACAAATCAAAACTGAGGCAACTAACTAGAGTGCTGATTAATTTAGATGCATTTAACAATTTGAGTAAGACATTACTATGTAAAAGATGAAAAAGAGAACAAGAAGATATCTTTGTATTGTAATTTAAATTATATTCTATTTTACATTTCTAGTGCCTAAGGCCTCTGAAGCATGTTTCATTTTATGCAAGCCAAAATGTGTGAGTTAGAACACAATGCTTCTAAGTGATTACTTGCAAACAATTTCTTGAAATTATTCTTAAAAGGACTAGGGTAATATAACAAAGATTCTTGAGTGAATTTTTTTTGTATGAAAAAATACAAATGTTTATACAGATGTTTTCACTGGACAATATTTTTGAAGTACAGAACTTTCTACCCTTTAATTTTGTACCTTCTGTCCAGGAACAAGGCTTTTGGACGAGAGTATAGTGAATCCATCTCCAGGTCCATCATCGGCTGTTGAATTTGATGCTCCTTCTTTTTCATTTTCCTTTTGTTTATTCTATTAGAATAATATACATACTCAAAAACAGAAAAACTAAGAGGAGTATTTGAAATCAAGTATCTATTTCAAATTGTTCTTTAAAATTTGCATATAAGTAATACTATTTGGTAATGTAATTATACAGGAGTCTATTTTTCCTAGTCTGGATCATATAAAACCAGACCACTAGACCCATTAGAAGCCAAAATCATGATCACTACGTCTGATTTACTTTGGCTATGTCATGCTTGCATAGAAAAGTCAATGATGCTAGGAATGGTTAGTGGGAATAAGAAGAGGCAAGCGAAGAACACGGTGACTTGATAACACCAAAACTTATACAAAGATGAATATCCAACAACTGAAAGAAGCTGTGCTTGACAGGGTAGCATGGCACTTGCCTATAAAATTGCCAAGAGTCAGACATGACTGAATGATTAAAACAACATTTTTTCTAGTGGAAAGAAATATTTAGTAAATACAACAATGGAGGAAAAATTCAGGCCAATGTACATATTTATTTTTAAGGTGGGAAAATTCTAAGAAATTGAATTGATGTCATGTCACTTTATATTTGGATATGATTTTGTAAGAAAGCACAAATTGCTTACTGCCAGAGGCAAAATAAAAAAAAATCATAGCTAATACTTTCTCTAATGTGGGTAATTTTTTATTTTCTACACAAACGTTTTCACATATATATCATTGTAATCAATGTGACAAAAACATTTTATTTTGCAAGGAACTTAACATCCCATGAGTAAAATTATGTTGTGGCTTTTAAGTGGACATAGTAAAAATAGTGGAGAATATATGAAGCTCAGATCTGAACTGTTGGGTTTTTTGTGTTTTTTTAGCTCAGTTTTCTTTTTGTAGATATGTCATCACCAGGCTCAGTTACAACACCAGTGCAGTGGGAGAGGGCAATGGACTTTGCTGGCTGTTTATATATAAAACATGTACCAGCACTGATCAGGTTACTGTTTCTTCTTTGATTGCTGTTGTTCATTTGGTGCTGGTTCTGATTTATCTGGATATTGGATATGTTAACATAATGGATAATGGATATGTTATAAGGAAGGGTGTATTTAAAGTTGTCTGCCTAACCCCAATTGTTTCCTTGGCCTCAAGTTACAGGTAGTCCTTGACTTACATCCATTCGTCTAATGATAATTTGAAGTTACAACAGCATTGAAAAAAGTGACATGACCATTTTTTTTATTTTGATCATGTGATCATGGGGATGCTGCAATGGTCATAAATCATTTTTTTCAGTGCCTTTATAACTTCAGTCACTTAATGAACTGTTGTAAGTCAAGGACTATCTGTATTAAAAACTTTCAGCAAGCTGGAAAGCCTGCTCTAAAACAAGCATAACAATATTAAATTATCCCAGTGTCCCCACAAACACATTAGGTCCAGGCCTAAGGCCTTGTTAAAGTTTCTCATATTTTAATTAGACTACTAAGAATTAAAAAATACTAATATATAACTTTAGTGGAAAAACTTAATTCAACCAACAACCCCAGGAAGCTTGAAACAAAGCAGACAATGCCTGTACTAAAATGCCCAAATGTTACGTAATTTTTTATAATATTGGAGTCACTGACCAGAATATATGTATTTGCTTACGGAAAAGACACACTTATTTTCAGATTAAAAACCTTCAGAAAATGAATTGTAATTTAAAACTACAAGCAAGCCTTTAAAACAATATTCAGTACATAAAATAATTAAAATAAATTTAACAAAAGAACAAAAGCAAGTTAAAGTACTAAGTACTAAGCACAGTACACTAAAATTAAAGGACACCTAGATAAATGTTTTTAAATCCCTTCTGAAGGCCAGCTGGGGTCCTTGGACAGTTCTTAGAGAGGAATTCCAAGTACGAAATGCTATCGTACAAAAACCCTATCCTTGATACTCACCAATCTTATAATAACTATTCATAGGCCAGATAACAGTCTTAAATGCTTATCTTAAAGGTTAGGAAGACTTGTACGAGTGCAAGAACTCCTTCAGATAACTTATAGCAACGCATGGCCTGAAAGTGTTAACTTCGGCACTTTAAATTCGTCCTGAACACAAATATGCAACTATAGTATACCTGTCATAGAGCATAGTATAAGTGTAATGTATTCACTTATACAGTTTTAACACTGGTCTGAACAGCAGACCCACAGATTACAGTCTAACTATAGCTGGAAAGCTAATCAAAGATGGTAAAAAGCAGTTCTTTATAAGCCTTCAAAATGGGTACACAATCAATAGCAATAGCACTTAGGCTTATATACCGCTTCACAGCGCTTTTACAGCCCTCTCTAGCGGTTAGCATATTGCCCCCAACAACCTGGGTCTTCATTTTACCCACCTCAGAAGGATGAAAGTCTGAGTCAACCTTGAGCCAGTGAGATTCGATCTACTGAACTGAAGCTAGCAGTCAGCTGAAGTAGCCTGCATTACTGCACTCTAACCACTGCGTCACCTTGGCTCAATCAAACATGCATTGCCTAGCCTTCAAGAGCATTTCTTGTTAACACATCTCAGTGATTCATTTTTCTTGCAGTTTGGAATCTAACATTCAGTAACTAACTTATTTCATAGCCTATGAACTGAAATATAATATAAACACTGAAACTATTTTCTATCTATTTAGAACTCTGAAATAGGTTTGTTAAGAAAATAACTGCCCTGTTCAGTCTCAATAAGGCAAAAGTACAACATTCTGGCTGCTAGCAAGGTCAGGGAATATAAGGCAGCCAACAACTCACAGATCCTTGAAAGCAGGATCCAAAGCCAGGCCATACACAGAATCCAGCTGACAGTCAAGGTGTCAGAGTCAGGAACCAAAGGCATGTTCCAGAGTCAGTCCAAGCATCAAAGGACAGAGTTTGAGTGAATCAATAGAAATCGAGTTCACAAAGGAAGGCCATAGCCTAGTAGACAGACCTCATTTCCAAGGCTAGGTGCTGGGAACTAAGGCCAGAGCTCCTGAGATCTATGCTCTAGCTATCCATCATTAAGATCTTTAGAAGAAACTCCTCTTTGCGACTAAACTTCAAGCCCAAGGAACCCTTTAATCCTGAGGATTTTTAAATTCATATATGGAAATAATTAATCCAAAATATATACCTGTACTATAAAACTCAATATATTAAGCCTGGGATCCTAAGTATACTCCTTGGAAATGAGCATGCAGAAGGCTTTGAATTACATCCAAAGACTTTTTCATTGGTGGCAGGCAACTTCTGTATCAGATTTATTTGTTTTTTGTGTTTGCTAAGGATGGTATTAAAACTTGAGCAGTCCAAGGCATTCATAGGTTCAGTTTTATATAGGGGTTCATGGCACAGAGAAAACTAATGCAACCTGCAAGCACCATGCACTTTTGACTTTGTAGAGAAAATATTTTTCAACCCTTCATTAGCTGAAGAAGGTTTTTCTTTTCAAAATTCCAACCATATCTAGGAACTGAACAGTTGAAAAAACTGAAGTTGTTCCTCTGATTTAACTTGCAATGGCTCTTGGGTCAGTTAATAACAATAGTATTTAGAAAGATTCTATTGAGGAATAAAGCTTTTATAACATCTGAAATAAATCTGGTTAAAACAAAATAATCTTTCGGGAGTGAGTAAGAGCAAGTTCTAAGAGGACACCTATTTCCAAATTATCAAAACTGATTGCTTTGAGTTCTGCTTACCTTTTTAGGTGTCCGAGCTTTACCAGTCTTTGCTTTTTTCCCACTTTTCTTGGCCCCCAAAGGTTTTCTTCCTCTCTTCTCTGGAGTAGGTGAAAGGATAGTATCAGATTTGCTTTTGGTGCCTCGTTTTTTGGCAAGAAGCTCTGGATGAATTCTGGGTAGAACACCTCCACTTGCTATAGTCACTCCTTTTAACAACTGTTGAAAGAGGCAATGCAGAAAGATTGAAAACATCTGAATACAATTTCTTAAATTTAATTAATTTACTCTAAATATGTTTATGGCATTTATAAACAACTATACAAAACTGAATAACTAATATACAAATTGAGTAACTACGTGTATCCCAAGTTCCATTAGTAAGACTGCATTAGTAAAATAAAAATAAATAAATAAAATAAAATAAAAATAAATAAAATAAAAAGACAATGACTTGTTTTTATTTATACTGTCCCTTTTACGGAACAATAGAGAATTAGTTCCTTTCAGAGAATATCATGGATAAAGGAAAGAATTACATTCACAGTAAGATTCCCCTTTGTAACAGGAAAGTACAAGTAAAGTAGGGCTACCATACCTGAGATTTAAAAATCCAGACAACTAGACTATAGCAGAGATGTAGAAAAACCTAAGTAAATGGAATTTTCCAGTAACTATACGCTAAGGAAAAAATACAAATATTATAGTACTATGTTCTGGCACTATTGTACTTGCCTATATATCATAAGTTACTATCTATTCATGGATGATATATATAAATAAGGAATAAGGTTTAATTTGGCAGCCTTGTAGCATGGCTTGGTTGGTAATGGATACAACTCAAATTACTTTAAGGGGAAACCAAAAGACCACGCAAGCAGAATGCCCCTGATGACAAAATCCAAGTATTTCAAGGCAAATATAACTCCAACCCACAATAATAAAATACATACACACCAAAAAACAAAGAACAGGGAGGCACAACAATAACTATAGACACTACGACCATTAGGAAGCTTATTGCCAGATTTTAAAAATATAAATAATATTAAAGAGAGTATTTCTTCCTAAATGTAGGATTGATTTGTCCTTACCACTAAGGAGCTGCATTTTCCCCTTCCTCACATACTTAGAATTAAGAAACAAGATAAACAGGTATTTTCTTCATAGCATTTCTGTCTTTAACAGTGCTTATTCCACTTGGTAACAAACTGAAACCAGGGCATCTGCAGGAATTTTCCCAGTGAGAGAAAAAGTATATGAGTATATAATTGACTGAAGATAATTGGTTTATATGGTACATCTGGTAAATTAGAGGAAGCAGGAATAGGATAAATAGCTATGGAGGCAGTAAATCCAAGGAACTTCATAGGTAGATTTTAACTGTGGATAATATCTTTTTATCAAAAACTAAAATCTTCCCTTCCTTCCATGCACATTTTACTTGATCCATCCATTAAGTAGCAAAACTATCAATTCAGTTTCATAGTCCTATACCAGTGTTGGCGAACCTTTTCAGCACCAAGTGCTGAAATGAGACCGTGCGTGGCGGGGAGAGCCGGAAACAGGAAGAACATGGTGTGCATGCGTGCCCGTCACCTGGTCTTTTGGTTTCTGGTGTGCATGCACGTGCAAAGACCAACTGGTTGAACCCAGAAGAGCAATGGGTGATGGCTCTGCGTGCCACTTCTGGCACACGTGCCAAGGTTCGCCATCACTGTCCTATACAATACTCCAAAAGCAAAACAAAATCCAGATTACATGCCACCATTAGAATGCATTGTAGAATTGTGATGTCATACTGGCTTAATTCTTGAGGATTGCTTCATAGAGATGTGGACTACAGAATTTCCCAAAATATCTCATTGAATATTTTCCACATCAGGAAAGTTATATTAGTAATTACCTACTACTCAACTTAATTTCCAACAGTCTAGTAAAAGTAAAGTTTTTCCATAAATCAGAGCTTTTAATTAATTGTTTTGAATATCCTATTCAAACCCTGTAAAATAGGTTAGATCGTTTTTCTACATGAAATAATCTAACCCAAAATTTGAGCAAAATATGAATATTGAATATAATAATCACATAGTAATTTACATTGTAACATTTTCCAGTTCAGCATTTTTTTATTTTTTTATTTAAATTCCATTTATACCCCGTCCTTCTCCGGAGACTCAGGGCGGCTTACAACTTTTTTTGAGCACAACTTAATGTGCTCAGCACATTTTCTGGAAAGCCGTATCTTTGTTCCCTCAGCAACATTCCCTGCATAGTTTTTTTTAAATGATCCTGGATGAATGCTGATAGTGGATGGGGGACACTGTAGATGAGATCTGAAAATGCATTTGATCACCAATACCAATGGGCAGACTAGTCATGTCCAACCTGCAGCCCATGGGCCACATGCAGCCCTTGACAGTTAAGTAATGCAGCCCCACAAGATTGTAAAAGTCCTGTTGAATCATGGATGTGAACTGAAATGAGATGACCCTGGAAAAGTTCAAAAATATCACCTAGTACTTAATAAAAGAAGTAAGGCTTGTTGAACTAGGACAGTGACCACAATGATAGTAAATGTAACGACACATTTCCGTTAAGTGCAATTTTGCCAAGGAAACCCACTATTTCATTTTCGGAAGGAATCTTTTAAAAAAATTATGAAAAAGCTGAGAAGGAAAATAAAAAGAGTTTTAAAAACACCCAGAACACTTGCTTCTTCTTCTTCTTGTTTTTCACTCAAGCAACACAAAAAGTTTAGTTACAATGCATGCTCTAGTCAGGAAATGTTCTAGCAAATCCCAGTTTACCAACATGATTGAAAAATTCATTAACATTTTTAAAAAGCAGTCTGGTTATATTTGGAACAAAAAAAGAATACAGTAATATATAATAAATGCAAGAAGAAAGTTAAGGAATGTAAAATGTGATTTGTGTTTATTTAGTACTTCAACTTGTATGCAACTCTATTTTCAATGACTCTGAACATTTTTATGAGTAAACTTTAAAACAAATATTAGTCGACTATTGGATGAGAAAATAGTTAAAAAAAGAAAAAAACGTGCAGAAAATCAGAATCACTTCTTTGCATCTATTAACAATATAAAAGATTGTGTCCATTGCCATCAGTGACATAAATAATGCACAAGGAAAAATGTTGCTCAGCAAACTTGAGGGAAAATAGAGAAATGAAAAAGGCACCTGAATTATTAATTTTAAAATAAAAATGGATTTCAAGTCAGCATATGTAATACAGTTACAATATCCCAAGCTTTTTAAAACAAGATAATTGGAGAGTAGTATTTTAACATTATATTTGTTCATCTGGAAATAAATCTCATTGCAAATCTCTCTATTCCCCTGCCATATTAAAGACTAATAAATGTATTTTGGCATATACATGAAGCATTTAAGGTACTATAAAATAATAATCTACTTCATGCTGGTATAAAGTGGGTGCATGGCTCAGTGATTTAAGCTGGAAAGCTGACAGCCTGGGTTTGAGACCCAAGCGCCACGCAACAAGGCTGAGCTCATTATTTGCCTCAGCTCCTGCACAGCTAGCAGTTTGAAAACATGCAAATCCAAGTAGATAAAGAGGTACCACTTTGATGGGAAAGGAACAGCGTTCCCCGTACCTTGGCATATAGTCATGCTGGCCACATGACTACAGAAATCTCTTTGGACAATGCTGGTTCCCTTGGCTAAGAAATGGAGATGAGCATCTCCCCCTAGTGTTGGACACCACTGGACAGGGAAACCTTTACCTTTTCATATTTGTATAGCATTTTATGTCTGGCATTGGTTCACAAAGATACGCTATTTACATTGGAAGCAACTTACTGTAAATTTGCCCCATGTCTATTGCAAAACAACTTGATAAAAGTTGCAAATGTTTTGAATACTTTCAAAAACAGAAAATAATACAGTAGAAGCTGGTTGAACCATAAAGCACCTTGCTTGATGAATCCAGAAGGAAAAAAATGATGATTTAAATGTATAAATATTCTGTATTTTAGGTATTGAGGGAATTCAACCTTTCACTTAGTGGCACTAAATTAAACTTAGTGGGACTAAATAAACTATTCTTATCAACAAGTCACAGTGGCTCAAAAAACTTAGGAGATAACACAATAAGATATCCTTTACAACTAATCCAAAAGGCCTACCTGATTTAACTCTTCATCATTAGCAACTGCCAGAAGGATGTGCCTTGGTGCAATTCTTCCCTTTTTGTTGTCCCTTGCAGCATTTCCAGCTAATTCCAATATTTCTGCTATAAGTAGAATGCAATCTCAGTTACAAGTATATTGCAGTGTTATTGTACTAAAATGTATATATATGCTGTATGTTATATAAGTATATAATTAGTCAATAATATTAAACTAAGTTTTCTTTATTGAAAGAGATACATTAAAAATCCCCAAATTTGATTAGGAGTATCATAGAGCTATTAACTAATACAGTCTTGTGGTAAAAGTAAGTTTGACATATCTTTTTAGAAAATTTGATTTAGCATTTTGGGAAAAATAATAAAACTTCTCACAAGTCTCATCAAATTCAAAATGCAACCTTTGTACAAAAATATAAACATCCAAATGTTGATCTTCTACCAATAACAGCTTTGAATTAAATTTCCTATTTTAAAATTATGTTTCATAAGCAGTTCTATTAAATTTAGAACTTCTCAACATTTTCATTAAATTGTTGAAGGCCAGTTGAAAGACATAAATCTTTATCCACCTGAAGTGCAATTTCTTATCTCTGCAGTATAGCCCAGGGGTGTCAAACTTGATTTCACTGAGGGCCACATCAGGGTTGTGTTTGACCTTGGGGGATGTGTGTGGCCAGCTTAACGTCACTCATGTCAGGGGTGCCTGTGGTGGCCCAGGCTGGGCGGGGCGATCCATTGTCTCCAGTGGAGGAAGGAAAGACTAGGGAGAGGGCCAAACCCTCGTCCTTCAGAGGAGCCTCACCGTCCCTCTCAGGCCACACAGGGGGTCACTGGACGGCAATGCAGGTTTTCCAGAGCCCTAGGCAGTGGAGGTTAAGCGCTCAGCCACCCTTGAGCTACAGTCCAGCCCAGCCCAGATTACCCGAGGGGTTGCCCAGCTGTGCTTACCTCCTCGAGGCTGCTACTGCTGTGCTCACTCTCCCTGGGCCAGGTTGCTCATGGTATGTGTGGGAGAGCAAAATGTGTGGCCCATTCCCTCTCCATGCGAGGAGACTCGGCTTCGTAACTAAAGCATCCTCAGCAATACAATGGGAGACTACCAGGCGAGGTCAGGAGAAAAGGGGATGGTGAAAGGGCAGCAAGCCTGCCTTAGCACAACTTCCCTCAGACCCTCCCTCCCTCGCATTATAATCTCTCCCCTTCCTTTCCTTCCTTCCTTCCTAACTTCCTTCCTTTTTCTCTTTTCTTTTTCCTTCCCTCATTTTCCACTTTTCTTCTTCCTTCCCCTCTTTCCTTCCTTGCTCTCTTCCCATTTTTCCTTCTTTTTCTTTGTCTTTCATCTTTCCCTTTCTCCTTTCCTGTCCCTCCTTGGATGCTCAAATGCAAAAACGGAAACATTTATCGATGCCTCCTTGCCTTGTGATCAAATGCCACTTTTGCTAATAGTTTGTTTTGCTAGTATGCTGCCAGTGAAAATGGAGCTTAGGAGGGGCGCAGGCGCCCCCCCCCCAGCTCCGTTTTAGGCTGTGACGGCTTCCTACACCACTCTACCAGCCACCACAGGTCAGCCTTGGCCAGGCCGAGGAATCGCGGGCCGGTTCTTCACTGTTTCCAGGATGGCCCCGTGGGCCAGATCTAAACACCCTAATCCCGGTATAGCCTAATTCAGATATTACTGAAACCGGAATGGTTACTTTGTGAGTTCCAGTTAAATTTTACCCTCTTCTTTCACCTAAATGATGACAGCAGGGAGATAGAATAATCTAGTTTTTTGTTATTGCATTATAACTATACTATATGGCTTTCTCGTCTAGCCTGAACATACACCATTTTTATTGTATTTCTCATGGCCCAAAGCATCTTGCCTTTGAGTGAAAACAATGGGTGGAATGCCTAAAAATATGTAACTAATATTTGTCCTTTTTATTTTGTAGTGCACAAAACATGTTACAAAAAGGATAAAACATACCCTAATGGATTCATACTATTCACATTGTTTTGTTAAAGGCCTGAATTCAATCACAATTTATGCTGCAAATACTTTAATGACTCTTCCTCTGTTGTACAGCTTAATTTCCCAAGATGCCACGCAAGGACCTGGTTTAGCATATCATCACTGTAATGGAAATATGCACTCACCTGCCAGATATTCTATGACAGCTGCCATGTATACAGGAGCACCCACTCCTATCCGATACTTGTATGTTCCTTTCTTCAAGTACCGCATCATTCTTCCCACTGGAAAAATAACACCTGCTCTGCTGGAGCGTGATATTTTGCTCATTTTTTTCTTTCCACCTCTGGCTGACATGTTGCTGGTTGTTTTTCAGGGTTCTGGTAGACAATTATTTTTGTTTGCTCTAATAAAAAACTTATAAATGAAAGATGAAAACAGGAAATTATGAGTATATAATGACAGCCATTTTGCACACAAAACAATTTAATGATAAAAATTGTAAGTTTCATGCAAAAGCAGGTAACAGATTTTGAGTAAATATATAGTATATGATGTGATATTGATTGCTCCAATCACATTATAGAGTGAAGAATCTCCCAGTGGAAGAATATTTCAGCAGCCAGTTTTCTGGTCACAGTAATCATATTTATTTATTCAATTATTTCAAATGTTCACTTGTCAGTACTTATTACATGCCCAAAATGGACCAACCTGTGTACATCAGAAAGATATCAACACCTTGGGGAGATTGTAAGATTTGTAGAACTACAACTCATTTTCTCCCAAAAACTTTGTATGATTAGGGAGTAACATGAGCACACACACAAAAAACAAACCTAACAACAATCCAATGATGTGTTGAGTAGTTAGCAAATGCTAATTCCAACTTGATAAATGCTGAACACATGAGGGGGATGGACTGGACAGATAGTCCAAATACAAAATAGAAATTCTGTATCTTAAAAGCTGCATGCAAATAAACACTTGGGAGATATAGATTTAGCATGAAGGGTCAATAAAACTACACCTCATGAAATTGTCTTATCTACTTTGTCAGACATTGATATTTACAATAAAAACACTGGAGTAGTGGCAAGCATGTAATTATTTGCAAAGATTGTTTTATTTCTAGCTTGCATATATTTGAAACATCATAAAAAGCCTTAACCAGCTCCGTGGCCCTCCAGTATATCACCCAAACCTAGGATTGTGCATTTCAGTGGGTGAGGGGAACAAGAGCTTTCTTTCTTTCTTTCTTTCTTTCTTTCTTTCTTTCTTTCTTTCTTTCTTTCTTTCTTTCTTTCTTTCTGTCTTTC
>JANHFM010008471.1:15628-28141 GCA_032468115.1 Grayia smithii
AAGCGGATCCGGAGAACTACCGGTAGCCAGTGCAGCTCGCGCAGGAGAGGTGTTACACGGGAGTAACGGGAAGCCCCGATAACCATGTTTTAGATTAAGTATTGTACATACCCAGCCCATGTATCCTGCAGGAGGAATCTTGAAACTGGGAATTCAACTAATTAAGCAATGTAATTCATGTAACCCTGGTTGAGTCTTCCTAAACATAGAACCAAGATTCTTGGTCCCAGAAAATACACTTTTTAATTCAGATTTTTTTCAGTGACCATATGCCACAGTAACTAAGTGCTGCCAGGGATTTGCGCTGTAGTATCACATAATTGCAAACCTATACAAAATGTAGATTTTTTTTTCTTTCAAAAATTGATTATGAATTACACCTTCAAATTTTGATTTATATTTTGGTAGTGCAATCTTCAGGGCTTCTAAAAGAGAAAAATATATTGAATGGGTTGTATATAGGGTACAGCTTTTCAGTGCATAGGTTTATAAAATTTTAGCACCGAGACGTTTAGGAATCTCAACTGAAAATGTTTTTATCATTTCATTATTCTGATTAGGTGGAAGTATTTGACTTAACGTCAGAAAATGTTAATGAAGATGATGTCCTCATCATGGCAACAGATGGCCTTTGGGATGTTTTGTCCAATGAAGATGTAGCCCAAATTGTCAGAAATTTTCTCCAGAACAATACAACAGAGCCTTACAGGTACAATTAGAGGTTGCAAAAATTATGGGATTTTTGCAAAATTTTGAATAACAATTATGATTCTCTTTCAATGGAACTTGGTAGAACAGAACTGTAACAATAATTAATGAATTCAATTTCTGACTGATAGTTAATGATAATATATATTGTGTGAACTGTGTTCAACCCAATGGCACTTCTGTCAAATTGGGTAATAAAAATACTTGGCAGAAATACTGGTGTTAAAAATATAAGAAATGAAACATGTTAGTCAATCTGTGTAATTATAATTCTGGTCCTTTATCAGTATCCTTTGCTCACAGAGCTGTTAGAGTACAGGCAACTAATACATTTTTATATTGTATTATAGGGCATAGCATTCATTTTGCCTGAGACTTATAGAGGTAAAAAATCCCCCACCTGAACTAAACTTGGATGAATCTTACATATGTAATAACTTGAGCATTTATTCTGGGATACATTTATTCTGGGTATCCCAGATTTATTCTGGGGTACATTCGGTCTTTGGTTTTTAATTTATGTCTTTAGTATGTAAACAACTGTATTTTCTATCCCAATATGATATACGATTTTTTTTTCTTCATGATTTTTTACACCTGGCAAAATACCCCCCTAAATTGGCTAGGATGTTGGGAGATAAAGTTCAATCCATCTCTTAATAAAAAGATTTTCTCATTTTTTAAAATCTCTAAACTTTTTATAAAGATGAGGAGAAAAAACAATTAGTAAACATGCTGAGGTTTTTTTTTTTGTTATTTTAACTTGTTCAGGTTTAAACAATATTTTGCCCTTTTTTGCTACTACAATTAACTAGCTTGAAAGTAACTTTCTTCTAATGGAGTAACACATGAAATGAAAGATACAACGTCAAGCTTGGGGTACAATTGTCCTGCTTGGAATGTTCTTTCAGAAAGTTGTAAGTGATATATCAGGGAAGTCAAACTCAAGGCCTGCAGGCCGAATGCAGCCCGTGGGGTGCTTAAATCTGGCCCTTGGGGCCGGCCTGGAAATATCAAAGGACTGGCCCGCGGTGCCTCTGCCGGCCAAAATAGTCCGCACGGAGCCCCCACACAGCTCGTTTTTGGCCTCCCTGGCCTCCAGCAGAGTCTGCTGACCAAAAATGTGTGGTGCAGAGGCCTCGTTAGGCCCCTGCAATGCCCGTCTTTGGCTGGCAGAGTGCTGCTGGAAACGCGAGGGCCCCCCTGCACCACATTTTGGCCAGCAAAGTGCTGCAGGAGGTATTTCCCCCCTGCTGGAGGAGAATTACAATGCTGATTTGGCTGTCAAAGAAATCCAGTTTGACATCTCTGTTATATATGATCCAATAGAAGAGTCACAAATGGGAACGAGGGACTCAGAACACACTGCCAATTCATTTTTAAATCTAGGTTCATAAATCTAGGTTCATAAGGTGACAGTCTATAATGACCACAATCTACTTCCCATTCTAGAATAAAAATTTAGACATGGGAATTGTATTATTAAAAATTTCCACAGCAAAACCTAAACATGGTTACACATTGTTTTCAGTCTTTGTTGGTAAAAAACAACTCGGCTTAGCACAATCCATCGATAATACAACAGCGAAAATGTATTTTCAGGTATTTGGGTTAAGCAGTCCCAATGCATAAGTACGATGCATATTTTTGTATTGGCAGCCTGTCAGACAATAGCAAAGTATATATTTTTTCCATTCGTAAGGCAACCTGAAAATTTATCAGCAAGCACATGCACAAAGAACACACATTAAAGCTCAAATAATCAACACAATTTTTGTATCTAAATATAGAGTAGAGCTTCAAAAACATTTCTGGAACACTTGGATAATTCACACAGCCTGCTGCCCTGTCTTTGGGAAAGACAAAAATTGTTGCTCTCTAAGCTTAAGGCCCTTGTAAATAGCTGTAGTTTCATTTTCACTTTCCTCCTTACTTTGTCTGTTCCAAGATAAATAGAATATCTGTATGTTAAGAAAAGCCAGTCATAGCATTTAGAAAGTTTTTGTCTCAAGCCTGATATAAATTATTTTCTGAATTTCAGTCAAAATGGTTAGTTTGTAGAATATATTGTACAATATTTATACCTTCCATGTACATTATGCCATTTCTTTTTTAGCTGTTTCTTTAGGACTATTTATAACTGCATTGCATAAAACCCAGTATTATTTTCACAGGTTTTCAGAATTGGCCAAACTGCTTGTGCAGAAAGCAAGAGGGAAGGAGGATGGCTATTACTGGATCAAGGACAGTAAAGAGCCTGCTTCTTATGATGACATTTCTGTATTTGCAATTCCATTATATAACAAGAATGAATACTGAACTATCTGCTGCTAAAGGAGGCACAACTGCTCTTCAGATGGTAATGGTACTGTATCAAAACATACAGTTGCTGAAAATGAAAGTCCTGACTTTGAAAGCAGAATAACAGAATTGGAAGGGACCTTGGAGACCTTCTAGTCCAGCCCCCAGCTCAAGCAGGAAATCCAGACAAATGGTTGTCCAATCTCTTCTTAAAAACCTCCAGTGTTGTAGCATCCACAACTTCTGAACCATTGATTCCACTGATTGTTCTGAACCTTACTTCTAGGTTGGTTCTCTCCTTGATAAATTTCCATCCATTGGTTCTTGTCCTGCCTTCAGGTGTTTGGAGAATAGGTTGACTCCCTCTTCTTTGTGGCAGCCCCCGAGATATTGGAATACTGCTATCATGTCACTCCTTGTCTTTCTTTTCATTAAACTAGACAGACCCAGTTCCTGCAACTGTTCTTCGTATGTTTTTACCTCTGGACCTAATCATCTTTGTTGTTCTTCTCTGCACTCTTTCTAGAGTGTCAATATCTTATTTATAACTGGATGCAATATTCCAAGTGTGGTTTTACCAAGGCATTATAAAATGCTACTAGCACTCCATGTGGTCTTGATTCTGTCCTTCTATTGATGCAGCCTAGGACTGTTTTGGCTTTTTTGGCAGTTGCAGCTCGGTCATATTTAAGTGACTCCAAGATCCCTCTTGCAGTTACTACTATTGAGCCAAGTACCATTTATTCTATACATGGGCATTTGGTTTTTTTTTGCCTAAGTGTAGAACCTTACTTTTCTCAGCAATTTCATTATGTTAGATAGGATGTCAAGTATGTTGAGATCCTTCTGTATCTTGAGCCCATCTTCTGGAGCATTGGCTGTTCCTGCTAGCTTGGTGTCATCTGCAAATTTGATGAGTACCCCTTCTATCCCCTCATCTGAATCATTGATGAAGATATTGAAGAGGACTAGGCCTAAGACGGAGCCTTGGGGTACTCCACTGCATACTTCCTTCCATGTAGATGTAGTTCCATTAAGGATCTACATCTAGATCATATGTAATCTAAGGACTACATATTGGGTGTGGTTGACCAGCCAGTTATGAATCCATCTGGTGGTGAAAAGGTCATTGACTTTTTCACAATAATCTTGTGTTTTCCTTGGTTTTACAAGTTGCTAACTTATCATAAATGCTATTAAGAAAATAAGTTTTAGTTTTCTCTATTCATTATCTAAATATGGAAGGATTAGCATGTGCTTAGTAAATACATAATGCTTTTATTAAGATGAAGAATTTAATAGGAACTTAACATCTATTTTGTAAGAGAAAATTTTTGTATTGCGGCCTAAAATTGTATGCAATATCCGGTTTCCTCAGCAATACAAAATGTATTAAAAATAGTAGTAAAACATTAAAGTAGTAAAACATTAAAACTATACAAAGCCATTAGCAAAGATCTGTCTTAAAGTTGCTCAAAAATTTGAACTACAGGAAATTAAGGAGTATCACTCTATTAAAATGTTCTTACTACATTCATTGTATGACTTCAGGCACAATCTGTCAAGACAACACACTGATTTGGGCTTTTGAGAATGATCTTTGTGTGTGCATGACTGTATTTATATATAAAACTTACCTGCATATTAAATAGTAATAGTATAAGCATGGATTTAATATCAAAGAATATATATATATTTAATATCTTATAATAACTTTATTTTCAATAAAATACATGCCAGCAGAATGTGTCTCATTTATTTGAAATAGCAAGGTTATTTTATATTTATTTTTTATTAGATTTAAGTGCAGTTTTAAAATATTACACAGTACTGGTACATTTTAATATACCCATAGTGTTTGATATAAGGTATTTCCAGAATGATTGTCTTATGTAAATAGTGACATTCCATGATTCATTATAAAATGTTTCATTACTTTGGCTTGTCACAGAAATGATTTTATGAGATACTTTTTCAAATAAAGATATAGACCAGATATTATCTTTTCATCTCTCCATTGAAATATTTTCCAGGTATTCCCATTGTTTAGCTAACCAATTCAGCTGCTATAGGCAAAAATGTAATGTTTTTTACTCTGTGATTTCTTAATCTGGTCATCAAATATGCACAGCAATTGAATCTTTTGTTTAGTTACATATTTCTTTAAACACATTCTTCCAAAATTCCAATACTTTATTGCATTCCCACCAAAGATGAAAGAATGTTTCCTTTGACTGTTGGCTTTACCAGCATCTCATGGAATGTTGATACTATAGGAGCTTGATGCCACTGATGTAGAAGTTTAAGATATAATTCCTTTATAATACTGATAAAAGTTTTTGATGCTGCCATAGAGATTGGCAGATATCTATAATATTTAATATTAAATAACTAAAAACCCAATTGTTCTTAAAGTTCCGGGTTTCTTTTAGTCCTGTGACAGACCTGCCATAATACATTTCAAGTATGTTTTTTGTAGGCCATCTTTATTATTTTTACGAATAACTCAAGGCAGCAAACATATCCAACACATCATCTTCCCATTTTCCCCACAACAGCAACCCTATGAGGCGAGTTCAGCTGGCAATGGGGGGGATTTGAATTCATGGTCTCATGCTTTCTCTAGCCTTGTGCCTTAACCACTAAACTGGCTCTCAACAGAACTGAAATGTGTAGAATAAATTTTAAAATAAATTCATCATATATTCATTCAAAATATATTCATCAAATTCAGCATATTTGGGTAGTTATTGAAATTCTTAATTCAATCTTTTGAGGAAGAAAAGAGAGACTTATTCCAGAATTGAGCATTGTATATTTCAGACCATTGTTTGGTGGAATTCAAGGCATGGTTCATGCCAGCAGGGCTGTTTACTATATTTTTAAGAGATATCCCATTTTTTGTGGCATGTTTTTATGGTATTATATGTTGATTTAAAACAGAATGTTTCTGCCAATCAGAATTTTGTCAACATTTATTTTAGAGGGTTTGAATCCAATTTTGGGCGCCACAACTTTACTGCTGTACAACTCAAAATGTTCACATAAATCTTGTCTACTTTTAAAATGCCAAACCAGGCTATAATTATAATGGAATAGCTTCAATTATTTGATATGCTAATTCTTAATTACCTAAGATTTGAAGGGGAAGATGTAAGATAAAGGAAATATTTTTGTTTGTGCAGTGTATACAGTAAATGCCAATTATTGTGGACTCTTTGAAATTAACTGCTAAGATAAAGACTAACACATTCTTGTTCTTTTGCATTGGAAATTATAGTCATGTCATTGACAAATACATTGAATACTTTTTACTTGCTATGCTAATTCCCTTAATTTGGTCATTTGCACAAAGTCAGTTTTGGTAATTTGATACTTCTTGCTATGAGAAATTCATGATGGACTAAATATCCTTGAAGGCGCTGGGATAGTACTGTGGCAGAGATTGATGGCCAGAGAAATCCTAATCGGCAGGCTTTCAGGATAAAGGAGAGATTGTGAGATTGCCCACTTGCACTCTGGATTGCTACGCCTCGTGAACAGACTGCAGAAACTAAGGTTGTTGTAGTTGGGTCATGAGTAGTGGCTGGGAATGGAGGGATTTCAAATAAAGCTTGTAACCGTGATGCAATAATTTCTTAAAACACTTTTGGATGTAATTAATTTACAGTTACAGAGAGATTTTTGAAGCAGCAGGATAAGAGAATTCGACTTGCTGAATCAATCGTTCTGAATTACAAAAGGAAAAAAAGTTTTTAAAAACTTTTGGTAAAAAGCATAACATGGAACTAATGTAAGAAGATCTAAAATAAGCTATTTGATTATTTTGTGAAAGTGCTTCTGAACAAATTGGAAAGGGCACTGGTTACTTTCTCCCTTGCATTGGAGACACTTTCACTTTTGGATTACAATATTACAATGGCAACCACCAGAAAAGTGGCAAAACAGCAGAGGGAGGAGAGGATCACTAGAGCAATCTGCAGAGAGAATTACACTAGACTTACTTCAGGGAATATTTGAGGAATTGGGCAGTATATTAGCTAAATCCCTTAATACTAAATAACATCTTTTAAAAAATAAAAAGTGGTATTTTGTCCAAAAACATTTAAGACAGAAGGATATAAGCTAGTCAAAATATGACACTGCATTTTCAACGTCCAAATGGGTTACAATTATATGAAAATGGGCAGGATGCAATTACATATTTATCTTGAGCTGCTTCAGATTTTATTTATGCTTTTAAAATAGTAATAAAATAGTCAACCAATGTATTTTGACATAAGGATGTGCTTAGAGATAAAATTAAAAAGGAAATTAAAAAAACAATTTATACAGGAGAGCAATCCTGTCTTATACCTAATACTGTAATTTATTCTTGACTGGAAATATTTATAAAAAATATTCAAGCTACAAATACAGATGTAAAAATTCAGTATGTTATTAGAATGCATAATGTAAGAAATCAGAATACATTGGAAATAACATTTCTAAAGAAAAAAAACAATCCCACAATCAATTCCCAGTAAAAAATTAACTTTTACCCAGTTACAAAAACCAGTTCTAGGTCAAGGGCAGTGTATTTAAAAGTGTATTCATTTCTTAAAAAGATGTTTCTATTGATTTGCGTTACTGAAATGCTAAAATTACAAACAGGTCTAAAGTTGATTAAATGATATCTAGTAAAAACTGTCCATAAAAAAAGAACATATAATTTAGCGTATTGTGCAATTAATTGTCGCAAAGGGCACTGCGAACAATCATCCTGCCCTTTGTCCCAAAATTGCCGCTCATTGGCCTGCAAAATCTTTCACAAACAAGCCAAGAGGTAGAATATTGATGTATCTACAGTAATTCCCTAAACTGGAGTTATCTGCATTATTAGACGCTAGCTGACTAAGGAAAAAATCTCACTGTGGGATATAAACTGTTGAGCATAAACACAAAAACCAGTTTAAATATGAATCCAACGGTCAACTTAATGTCAGCTAGGAGATTCCCTTCTTTTATTCACCAAAACAAACTTCTCTAATTATATTGGTCAGGCTGACTCATGCCTCTCAACTCCATGTAGGGTTTAGCACAATACCAATAATGCAAACATCTCCATAGAATATGAACACTTCTGAGCAAAGCCAAATGTACTAAAGAAGGGTGCCGATATTATCCAAATGTTCTGATAGATGGAAAAGATAGCAGCGCCTTAATATTAAGAAAACGAGAACATGAAGCATTGAAATTATGCTTCTGTGAAATGCAGTTTTTAAAGTGTACAGATTGTTATCAGGTGATGAAGATAATGATAGCTGATACACCACCATTAACATGTATAGGAAATGCAGCATCAGTATTATAAAATCAAAATCTTAGGAAGTTAAAAACATGAATTTAAATTTTCTGCTGCCTTGGAAAAGATGCTTAGAGAAAGTTAAAACGGGGCCCTTTATTCTACTGCAGGGAATAAAAATGGGCTTGGATGAAATTGTATAGTTATCAACAGAAATAAAAATGAGATCAGCAGCTAAATTATACAATTTCATCCAACCCACTAATGAAAAAAGCTAATTTCCATGTACAGAATATCCCAGTGCTTAATGAATGGCGATCCCCTGTGTAGGCAGAGGGAGGAGTTGTACTACTTGCATTGTGAAGAGTGGAATGTAAGTTTGTACTTGGAAGAATAGAAACTTGGAATGCTCTGAGAAAGAGAAGTACACTAACACTCATTCCAGAATACTGTGTTGGTCCAATATTACTATTTTTTAATACCTACTAGTAAAAAAACAATAGTGACCCTTTCACATTCTCCTCTCTTTCCCTGTTACTTATAAAAATCTGCAGATACACTGAAGGAAGAGATACAGGAAGTGCATTTTCATCCAGTCCAGCTGAGACTTCTGTATTTCTTGGCATTCTACCGAAACACCCTAATTATCTGTTCATGTCAGAAGCTGCCCATGACAAAGAGGATCAGTATGCTTTCCTAAAGATTCAGAACCTGTTGGAGCACTTAAGGCTAAACATCTTTAACAATGTCCCCTAGCAATTGATATTGATCTCTCTCTATAAATGTATGTGTGTATGTATGTATGGCACAAAGGTATCTATATAGCACAAGAGTACACAGCATGGTTACTGCTGATATTTCAAATGGGACAGAATGTGTTAGAAAGTATACTTTTAACCAAATCCAAAATCCTGGGAGTTTACTACAAAGTAGTAAGACAAAAGAGTGGCAAAATTCTTTCCAAATGTACTTTGAAGCAAAGCTGTTAGTTGATTTCAGCTGTAATAGTTCTGCTTCAATTTGATGTTGGAAGAGATGTTCAGAACAGAAACTGTATAGCCACGTGAAGAAATCCTTTGTAGGAGATGCAGGAAAGAGCTTGACAAAGGAGATACATGCAGAATGTGCTTGGTGGGAATATTCATCTCCAACTGACCCAATTCCAATACTTTCACTGTTGTCTTTATAAATACTGCATTGCTTTCAATACAGTATGGAAACTGTCCACTGGAAGTGATGAATTCAGATTAGTCATCTATAGTTGGCAACCAAAAGGCCTGAATAAAGAACAGAGGATAATGTTAATGTTCAAGGTGGTTTGTCTTAAAACAATGCCAAAAACTAACATACTGCATCAAGCAGGCAATCCTGGCTATATTGTGATGGCCACCTATGCCCTTTATTTAACAGCTATCCAAATGATTATGCAGCAGTTGTGCAGAGACAATATTTTCCTACTTCATCACTAATAGGAAAGTAGTATCAGAGAGGTAACCCAAGTTGCTAGTACTTCCTGCAGGCAGGGCTGTAGGAGTGTACAGCAGTGGGCAACAGCATTCATGGTCCTTTAGAAATTCAGTTGCTAAACTGTGATACAGAGTTTTTACTTTGTCAGAATCTTCATATGTTCCCAGGTAACACCTACTGTCTTTAACACTCTTGACTTTTCTGATACTACAATGTGATTGATTTAATGTGATACTACAAGATTAAAACAATGCACCTACACATTTTTCAGCCACTACTAGTTCAGTAATACAGAGTATTCGTAAATGTATATTTGTAAGTAACTTTTTGGCAGAGAAAAAACAAGATAGAAGAATGTTACATATATATATAACAGTATCTTTATCATTAACACAACTATTCATTCTGAATGTAAGTGATCCATTAATACAACTCAAATGTATTTTAAAATAAATTATTTTGGTTTTTATTAAATAAGTGTTGGGAGAAGTAAAAAAAAATATCAAAATCAGTATACCAATTTGGTATAATACAGAAACCAGAATGCATATATGTAGGATAAAAATGCATGGTGTTTATTTAAATCAATCTGAGTGCGAAACATGTTCTATTTCAATTATTCCAATCCACATTACTTGACTGGCATAGGCCAATGGGATTCTTAAAATGATACCCTTCCATATACCAGGGCTTTTAAATAATACTAAAGGAAGGCTCTGCCTCTGAATAGTCATCATCTGGAGTATGTTTTACCACTCTTTTAAAGTATTTATTTAAATAGAAAAATAAACATTTTTCTGCTTACCCAGAGTGTCATCCAAGTATACAGAAATAATTGTCTATTGTCTAACCTGTGTATAACTCGGGTGTGGGTGTGTCTTCCTTCCTTACAGAAATATCACATTCATTTGTGACAATGAGAAAAATGGGGCTATAGTATTGCTTCTTTTTTAAATATCTGAGAAACAGCATTTTGGTAATGAATGTAAAACAAAGTAGCAGAATGATATCCCATGAGCACCACTTTGCCACTTCTCCAATGGCACTTCAACCAGCACATTATGCCTAACAGGAATTTTCAGAAAATAAAAATGACTGCAACCTAGTGGCTTAGTTTGAAATGTCCCTGTCTTCCTAGAAAGTTGATTAGGGATATTAAATGGAATACAGGCAGTATATCTGGGCTGCCAAAAATGGATGCTGACTCGATAGTTTTCTACACTTTTCCACTACTATCTCATGGTTGTCCATACCGTTATAACCCATGGAATTATAAGGTTGTACATGATGTTAGAGGTCATCTATTCCAAGCCTTGTCCAGCGCAGACCTGCTACAGGTTCTCTGACAAACTTTGTACAGAAAACCTTGAGCAAAGGAAATCTCACCATATTATGTGTTCAGTTGTTCCACTGGCTATCATGTTGTACAATCACAAAGTCCTTCCTGTCATTTAGCTTACCCACAGTTCTTTTAGTTTTAAATCTGTTGGTTCTGGTCCTTCCTTCTGGGTCAATATAGAGTAAACCCATTCCTTCTTCAGCATTATTTCAGATATTTGATGATTACTATCTTGCCTCTTAGATGCCTCATGCCAAAGAGTGTACAGACTAGTGGAAAACAAATGCATCTGATTGCTTCCTGGTAAAAAGATATTTTGGAAATAACCATACCTGTTTTTGTTGCATTGTTTTTAATTTGGAAGCCTTTTTTACAAATAGGCAAGCTCCCCACGGTAGTCATTTTGTAAGATAATTAATAATGCGATCTCAAAATTTCAAGATAATGTAGAGAATTAACAAGAATTACGAAGAGAAGTGATATATTATTGATAATACTCTCTTGATCTTTTTAACTTAAGTACAATCAATCCTGAAGGTACCAAGAGAATATTTGCAGACCAAGTCTGAAAGGAGGGAACCTTGGGGCTCTCTGAGCTTGGTTGTTTTCTTGCAGATGTTGGGTAATGCAAGAAAACCACCAAGCTCAGGAAACACCAAAAGTCCCTTCAATCCAGAACGACTTGATTTGCTTAGAAATTGGAATGAGCTTAGGTTTCCTTACCATATTGGAGCATGCACTGGCAAACGTCATAAACTTGGGGTTGAATTGCAAACAGGTAATGGGTCCTGTGTGTTTCCCATCAAGCACTGCTACCTTCATTCCAGTCTCTCCGTTCCAGACATGAATCTTCCCATCCTCTGATCCTGCAATTTCAACCAGAATCAACAGAATCAGGACTGATTCGTCAAGCAACTCAAGTAAATAGCAATAAATTACATATTGTAGTAAAAATGAAGCACGATATAAAAAATCCTCCCCAAAAGATACAAATCACTTGGATGCTTTATGGAAGTGACCCTGAACTTATTTTATATAATTGGTGCTGCACTGATATATACATAGGAAATATAACTCTCTTACCAATCATTATAAACTGAGAATCTGGAGTGAATGACGCTTCCAATGTCACAGCTTTGCTATTATTATATCCCTGTAAAAAGAATAAGATGAATATAAATTTGAGCAAACTCTGAGAGACAGTAAAGGACAGGTGGGCCTAGCGTACTATAGTCCATGGAGTCGGACACAATTTAGCATCTGAACAACAACAACAAAAAAACAACAACAGTGAGATTGTGACCATAATTTTTGTGGGAGATTTCAACTTGCCATCTGCGGGTGAGACATCAGAGTTGGTGCGGGAGTTCATGGCTTCCATGACAGCCATGGACCTAACTCAGATTGTGCAGGA
>JANHFM010008472.1:16032-27065 GCA_032468115.1 Grayia smithii
CCCTAATAAGCAGGCATATACAAGGAATGAAGGCTATGGCTAAAAGCACATTGATTTGTGCTTAATAAACTGTAAGCTGCCCTGAGTCTCCGGAGAAGGGCGGGATATAAGTTCAATTTTTTAAAAATGGCACCACGAGCTTTTTTGCTTTTTGTTGAGATAGTAAGAATTCAGCATTGTTGAAATCAAAATCTAAAAGCTTTTACTTAATATATAGTGATACTCAAGCCTGTTATCTTTTACTAAAATCTCTTTTTTAGACCATTTGTCACATTTAGAATATTGGAAATACATTTCTTTCTGTTCATTCCCTTTTAAAAATAACCAGAGAATATTTGTTCTATGCATCCTTTCCTTTATTGAAAAAAAAAGATTATATGGGTTTGAAGCATCAAACAACTACATGCAGCAAACCCAACCTCCTTAAACAGATGTTCCTCTTAAGAAGATTATTCTATGCTTGAGACAGCTTTGCTTCTTATATACAGAGACATGATATGTAGGATTTCTGGTGCTGTATCCAAGGTTGCGACACCACAAAAAATAACTTCATAAACACTGGGAAAGCTGCTTAGTTTAAAAACCCTAGTCCTTATATTTACAGTAACCAATGAGCAAACGATAAAAAGGAATATGAAAGCAGAATCAAATGCATTAGCTACTACTTCAGAATTGAATGAGCTAATAGCATTAAAACTGCAAGTTGAGAATGGATACTAGAATATTCATAAAAACACTGAACAGCTTTTGTACAAGTTGAGCATATGGTAGATTTCTGCACCTTCTACAAATAAAAACACACTTTTTTTTTTACCTTATAAGTAGCAAATGCTACAAAAATTTCAAAGAATCTCTGTCTACCAATAAAGGAGAATATTTGTAGCTCAGTGATGAAATGAGGGATCCTTGATGCAACATGAGCTTAGTTGTTTTCTTGCAGACATTTCATTACCCAAAGTAGGTAACATCATCAGTGCTAGTAAGGAGTGGGGTTTGCTCTTTATATTCTGGCCTGTCCTGTCAGTGTTAATGGGGAGTGGTCTTCGAGGTTTGGTCTGTTTACTGTCAGCATGCTTGGCAGTTCCTTGATTCGGGTATTGCTTGCTTCTTGATTGTTGGTCTGATGTTAATCTTGGAGTTAATCTATGGTTATCTGGGTGCTGACTGCTGATGAGGAAGTGTTCTGGTCTTTTTGTTCCCTTTTTGGCTTGTTGATTGTTTCTTTCATATCATATGTAGTAGATATTTAATTTCACAACATATGGACAAACTTAACCATAGTTTCAACTGGGAAACTGTGACCATCCTAGATCAAATCAAGGCCAAAAATACTAGGGAATTTCTAGAAGCCTGGCATTCTAACAAATTAGCCATCAATAGACACATAGAAAAAAAATATATCTACATACCATGCAAAAGAGACAGTTAACAAGCCAAAAGGGGACCAAAAAACCAAAACCACTCCCCACCAGCAATCAGCCCGATGAACATAGATTACCTCCAAGATTAACATCAGACCAACAATCAAGAAGTAAACAATACCCCCATCAAGGAACTGCCAAACAAGCTAACAGTAAACAGAGCAACCAAGGAACCTCTAAGATCACCCCATCAACTCTGACTGGACAAGCCAAGTCAATATAAACTAAGAGCAAATTCCAGTCCTTACAATGCAGATGATGTTACCTAGTTTGGGAGATGAACTGCCTGCAAGAAAAAAACCAAGCTCAGAGAGCAGCAAGAATCTCTTAGTTTCTGTCTATTTTGTAAAATCTTTTGGTGTTGTTTAGCTTAGTTTTGATGATTTATGGAACTCAAAATTTAGAAGAAAAAAAACCTTCATTCTTGCTAAGTTAAGAACAAAATCTGAGGCTTTCCAGATGCTGATGGACTTTTACAATAATTCCACCAATGTACAAGTGTTCACAATCTTGATCGGTTTCTGGTGACAATCTACAGCTCTTCCAAGATCATTCTGGTAATATTCCTATAATTATTCCATCCATATATTTTATTCATACTCTTCCTCTTATTCTACTTTCTTCAACCTTACAAGCATAACATTTTTCCTAGTCCATACCAAAATTATATGACTTTCTCCTTGCTGATGATTGCCTCAAGAAGAACAACTGCTAAGAACTTTATCAAGATCTATTATCACATATATATTGTCTTTTCCTCAAGCTATGCATTTATACTAGAAGAAACACATCCTGGGTTTTTATTGAGTTTTGCTTATTCTTCATGATCTTTTCTAAGTTTATCATTGCCTTATAATCACATCTCTCTGCTTCTACACTGTCTATAAAGGCCGAAGTTGGTAAAGTAGAAACCAATGATTGTCAGGCGAGAAAGAACAGCCATAGCTGCCTTCCATAGCTTTGCAGAAAGTCAGGAAATATTCTTTCACTCAGAAAGGTGTGAAGAAAAAACTTAGCATTTAAAATCTGGAACCAGACATATACATCACTTGATTACTACCATATAGGCAAATTTTCTACATATATGACTTTTTTTCATCTGTAATAAAGCAAATTACGCAAACTGAATCTGCAAAAGTTGTATTGTTAGCTAGTTACAACATGTAGGATTGAGTTTCTGCAGAACAGAGATTGACATGGCTGCTGGAAATTTGACATTGTCCAACTTTACCTCTTCCGCAACCAAAACCATAAAGCTATTTACCAACTTCACTTCTTTGCCCTTAACTGTAGTTTATTAAGCATGTTGGCTGATATTAAGCATGATGATTAATATTTCATTTTCATAATCTGTCCTTAAGTTTTCCTTACATTCAGCTAACAAAATGGTATCACCTGTTATTTCTCAAGATATTAGCATAAATAAGATTTACTTTCCAATATTATGGAAAGATTTTGGCTATTACCTGCTTCTATTGGGGCAGCATGGGGGTTCAGCAGTTAAGACACTGGGCATGTTGCCTGGAAAGTTGGCCCAAGTGCCACATGATAGGGTAAGTTCCCAACAGACTGTTTCTATTAGTCTATTAGTTCCATGAATTCAAGATAAGAAATAGGAAACAGAAGTGGCCTTCCATATATTCCACAAACAACTCTCAGTCTTTTTCTCTATTGATCATGATGTCTAGGGCTGTTATGAATTTCTTGTGGACTAGATTTTCTTCCTGTGGCCTAAAGAATAAAAATTGTCGGATTTAAACAAAGTCAGTATCCAAAATGCACTTCCCTGGTCATGTTGAACACAATAGAATTTTTTGAATAGATTCTCTGCAAGTACAGTGTCTATCACACATGCATACAAAGCCATAATTAGTTGCACAGTAACACTCCCTCTACAATTAATTATTTCATTAAATGATGAGCCACATAATCATGACAACAATAAAACTCACTCACACATTTAATCTATGTACAATCATAAGAAGGATTTATTTTAGGGTACCTTCTGTAATTAAATCTTGCTACTTTTGTGTTGTGAGACTATTTAAAATGTAAAACAGGAAACCCAAACCAGACTTTGCTAAAACAAAGAAAATTCAAGGTTTTAGTAAAAATGAAACAACTGAGCAGTCTTGCATAAACCGGTTACTTCTCTCCCTGCTTCCCCTACTTCCTGGTGATACTTCTTACCATGCAGAATATAACTGGGGAAGGAAAATGCCCAACATTATTTTTAGCCATGTGTGTTTCAAATAAAATACAAGCATTGTAATAACTGCAAATTAGTTTCAGTTCAGTTAGGATATAATCATGGCTGCCTTTCAGTTTGCTGCCTAAGCGGCACTGAAATGTACAGAGGTGTGTTTATTCAAAGGAAGAGCTTCCATTGAATTGGGCAGAGTACTATAACTTGGAATAGTCTAGTAGCCTCCATACATTTTAATAGAACATATGTTAAACAGTGAAGAGTCATTTTACACAATATTGTACATCTGGTAATCACACACCTGTGTGGCAAAGGAAAATGCTAAGTGAAAAGTGTTCCCATACATGATCATATGAATTCAAACTAGATTTTATCTTCTGTTGATGATAGCAAGATTATATGATGGTGCAATATGTGGCAGAAACACAGTGATCAATCAAAAAGAGAGACAGTTTGGTCTAATGGTTAAGGTGTTGAAGTAGAATTGGCAGCCTAAGTTCTAAAATTGCCTTAGGCATAAAATCACCTATGACTCTCTTTCAACTCTAGGAAGAACCACTGCTAAAAATGTTGCCAAAAAAACTGCAGGGACCAGGAGAGTCAGACACCAAAAGTCAAGCCTGATTCAATACCCAGCCCACCCTCCAAAAATCCCAAGCACAGCATTTTAGCTCACAATTTTCAACTGTATAACAAGTGCAGTATTGAGATTAAAACTGATTTAATGTTGTAGATAGAACTAAACTTGATTCATGAGGGAAAAAAGAAACTAAGATAAGATCAATTATACTTCTGCAAATTTGGCATTTTTCTAGAGGATGTCACTAGGTTAGTCATATTGCTTCCTGGTTTTACCTTTTGAACAGAAGTATCACCAAGATTCTTACTTCATTTTAATAGAGTGTAGTTTATAAATAATGCAAAAATTATAAAGGTTCTTACTGAAAGTTATTACTTTTCATTGTATGGCATAATACGTTTTCTACCTAGAATCACTAGTTGAGATGAGCTGCTATAGAAATAAAATAAATAAATAATATGGTGGCTATATTTACATGATACTATAAGCCTGGTTTATCATAAATCACTGATAAGAGTTTACATGAATGTTATACTAGATGATCCAACGACGTCTAGCCGGTCGCCATGTCTGTTGGCCAATATTATATCAGCTTTTATGATGACTAACATTTCTTGGATTTGTCTGAAGGCTGGACAGTTAAAACATTCCCCTGCAATGACTGGATTGGACTGGAGTCATTATATGAGTAGGAAAGAGCTGGAACTCCCTGGCTTACACCATCAGATATATATACTTTTTCAATGCCTGCAGAATTTATATGTTGGAGATGCTGAGATGCTGCAGCTGGAACAGCAGCCCCATTTTGTAAGCACACCTGTTTTCTATCCCTAAATGACAAAATGGGGAGTTAAACATAAAGTAATCCCAATCTGGGTTTCTCTCTCACTGACCTGCGGATCAGAGAAGTCAATTAAAAGCAAGCTCTAAGTACATATTTAAGGACCCTCATATTACAGACTGGGACATTTACTGAGCCCAACATGCCAGGGCTTAGCATATCACACAAATTAATTCAATGTCTTAATTCATTCATCATGGTAAGTCATGAACTACAATACCAGTAGTTGATAAACCACAATGAAGGTAGTCTTCCACTTACAAAAGTATGTTTAGTGACAGTTTGAAGTTACAACATCACTGAAAAAAGTGACTTATGACCATTTCCCCCCTTAACATCACAGCATCCCCATGGTCATGTGATCAAAATTCAGATGTATGTATGGCAACTGACTCATATTTATGGTGTTTGCAGTGTCCCAGGATCATGTATTCACTTTTTGTGACCTTCTGACAAGCAAAATCAGTGGGGAATCCAAATTCACTTATCAACCGTGTTACTAATTTAACAGCAGCAGATTGTGGCCAGAAAGGTCATAAAATAGGGCAAAACTCACTTAACAAACATCTCATTTAGCAACAGAAATTTTGGGCTCAATTGTGGTCATAAGTCGAGGACAACCTATAGTTAGAGTTCACAAAACAAAGTGAATGAGTTCTATGAACCAATCACATTCCATTAACTTCAAGATGAGTCACCTGTGGCATGTTTGCTGAGTGACTTAATACTGTAACTTCTGTAAAGAAGTTTTTTCTTCTGTAAAAAAAAATCAAGTCACTGAAGAAACCTGGGAGCATCTTTTCACAACTGGCACATTTTTTTTTTCAAAAGGCATAGTTTTTGTGAACTTTGTGTACAATAATTAATGAACTCAAAGTGGACATCATGATTCAAAACAAGCATATTGCCAAATCAACTTCCCATGACACTCTATAGCCAACCTCAAAGTGAACGTTTTAGAAGACTGGAACTCCACCATTGATAGGAGGTTGCTGAACTCACATCATCACATCTCAGGAGGTGTCAGCAAACACAATGGGTTGTATTGATAAGTATTTGCCCTGTACAGTACTCCATCTCTCAGATAACTTGTATATATATATATATATCCAGTTTAAATCTTATAACAGCCTAGTCGTTGTTAATGCATCTGATGAAGGGGGCTACAACTCACAAAAGCTTGTCTTTCGATAAAATGTGTTAGTCTGAAAAGGTGGCACAAGATTCCTTCTGATTTTTCTGCCACCAAACAGTAATATCTCTCTCCTTCTGGGTGAAATCACTGATGGCTAAGAGATGCTGTGATGCCTGCAATGAATCATCAAAGCGCATCAGACTTGATTAAAATCACCCGATGGGGATGATCGCATAAGCCCTTCCAGCTTTCGACGTATGAGACGGCCCACTGACCCAGTTAAAGGCTGCACTGGCCACCATCTGCCCGGTTTAAAAATTGGCCATTCCTGCCCGAGCAGGGATCTTTCACTGGCCAGGCCAGGCCAGGCCAGGCCTGGAGAGCTTGAGCAACCTAATGCCACGGATAGGCGTGAAAAAACAGCCTCCCCTCGAAGAAAGAAGCTGACAGGCAAGATT
Source organism: Grayia smithii (assembly GCA_032468115.1). NCBI lineage: Eukaryota > Metazoa > Chordata > Lepidosauria > Squamata > Grayiidae > Grayia > Grayia smithii. The sequence goes on from JANHFM010008472.1 coordinate 22,674, forward strand.
GCTCCGACGGAAAGTTCAGGGGAGCGCCGCGCGCTCTTCCTCCGACGTCGGAGAGGCGCGGACGGAGAAGGGCGAGTGCCCAGCAAGACGGCGAGACGGAGCAAGCGGCTGGCTTGGCCGTCGACCGAAGGACCAAGGCGGCCACGACCTCCTTCGCCCTGAATGAAGGCCGCCAGCTCGCCACTCTCGTCATTTGACCGCCGCCGCCGCCGCCGCCGCCAGCAGTGCCGGCGGTGGCGAGTCTTGCGAGCTGGCGCTCATGCGCATTGCCGGCGATGCTTTCGCGCTGTCCTCTCCTGCTCCGCTGGCGCTCCTCCTTCTCGCGGTGGCGCAGCGGCGGCTATTACTAGAGTCGTGAGGGTTGTTTTTTTTTCTTCCCCCTTCTCCCGCCCTCCCGTATCAAAATTCCTGAGTCGGAGAAACTGCCTGCTGTGGGGGCTCTTCTCCCTCGCCTTCACCCCGCGCCTGACTGCGAAAGAGTGAGGCGGATGCCCTGGGCGCCGCGCTTGCTTGCTCGTTCCCTGGCGGCGTCTCCCTGCCTCCCTCCCCGCCTTCTCCGTTTAATTTGCCAAACGAGATTGCGGAGGGCTCCGGGCTCTCCAGGCTGGCTCCCGTTGGACTCGGAGCTTCTCGCCGCAGGAGTCGCAGCCGTAGCGCGGCAGTGCCGGCTACCGCCTCTGGAGGCGCGGCGACTCACGCTGGAGAGGTGGGGAAGAGCATCTTCGGCCACGGACTGTCCGGGGAGTCCGGCGGAGGTGCCACGATTTCTGGTAAGTCGTGAAAGGTTGGCATTTTAATACGGACCCCGACAAATGACGAGATGGATCCCTTCTGCTTGTGGAGACTTTCCTGCTGCAGGATCCCAGGATCCATTAGATCTTGGAGGGGTGGGGAGCGGTGGCTTAGGCTGGCTCTAAGTAGTGAGGGCAGTGTGTTCTGTAGATGCTCAGGAGCATTTCTGGGGAGCTACAAGAGCCCCAGATTCGGCAACCGTAACTTGGACCCAGAAAACTGAACTCCCTGTTCAGGAAGAGCCTTCGCTGTTGGAAGGGAGGGAGCGCAGGGACCAGAGGATGCGGACCTTTGCTTCTGGATTCGTAAATGGAGAAGGAACAAGTGGCCGCCATCCGGTTGTCCTATGGTCTCAGAAGATTTAGTCCAAGGGCTAATGCAATATACACAGAATCTGAAGAGTGAGCACGCAAATAGCTTGGCCCGGGAAAGGGCTTTCTTTCTGCATCTCAAGAATGAGGTGCCATTGATCCGAGAGGGCAGCATTTTGCTAACAGTTGCGGGGCTTGGAGAAGACTGAGATTGAGAAGGGAAGGGGTGGTGCATTTGGGGTACAGAAATGGCTACCACTTACTCCCACCTGCGAAGAGGGATTTTAGCCTTCTCCAAGAAGAAAGTTCAATGGAAATCAATCAATACTTCTTGAGCTGGTGCATTTCTTAGATCTTAAGATTGTGGTATCAGTTAATTGATTGCAGCTTGACTTTGGAGTGGGCAAAATGCAGTGAAATGGTGTTCCTGTTCAGTTTATGAAACTTGCTGGGTGGTCTAGGGAAAAATTGTAGAATAAATGTGTACAGATGAATGGGAAATGACAAAATTGTTTCTGAGAGGCACTTTAGGAGGCTTTGCGGAGAAGGGGGTTGAAGAAAGCTCAAGAGGAAAGAAAAAGCTGATAGAGTAGATGCAACTTGGCATAATGTCTAAATAAATTAGAGGAAGGTTGCCAATTATAAACTTCAATAACAATTTGTGTTTAAGTGCCTTTACATTCTGAAATTAAGGACTTGTGCAGTCATAGAATTTGAAAGGTAACGTGTTTCCTTGGGGAGGGGATCCCTAGTTGTCTATAAACTGTAACATAGGATATAAGAGCTGGTTGTTTGATTGCAGCTATTTGTGATTGTAATTTCACATAATCCCCATGATGTCAGTGGAAGTATTTCTAAATTAAGGGTTTGTAAAAAGCAGTCCAAAGAACTAAGGTCTGTTGTGACATTATTCGGGAGAACATGATGGGATGAGGAGATTGCTGCAGTAGGAACGAAACCTCCATTGTGATTCTAGCAGAGGATGGTGAAAAGGTAGCATGTGGCAAGTGTAATGTACATGCAGTATGAGTAATTTACTCTAGCACAGAAAGAGCTGCAGGATTATTCAGTTCCAGGTATTGGATCACAGGTTGTGCAGCATCTAGTGGATTGTTGCCAAGTCTTTGTAAACAATGGCAAAGGGATTTTTCCCCCCCATTTCAGTCACAGCACATTATAGTTAGATTTATTTTTAAGTTAACATTCTCTCAGTCAGTTAACTGATTGCAGCTTGACTTTGTATGTAGTGTTACCTTCGTTTGTCCTCAGGTTTATGTGAACATTTTTCTGAAATCTGTCAGCACCACTTTAGGGCCATTGTGACTAGTATAGATGCTGTATTTGTGCAGATTTATCTAATTTAATTTTGGAATGGGGGGGCTCATGCATATCAATGGTTTATGGAAGAATCCCAAGAAATAGCTGCTGGGAAGCAATGATGGGCGGAAAACTGTTCCACAAGAGCAAAGCTAATGACCATAGCAGAAACAGAAGCAGGTGAATGGATCAGCTCAGAATTCCCATTTGGAATAATGAGAGGACCAGGATCACCCACATGTACTTCATACAGTGGCGCCCCATGAGGAGACTGTAAGAGCCTCTAATGATTTTTAGAAGTCTGGGAGCTGAAGGAAAGTCATCTCACCTAAGCCACAGTTCCACACCTTCAAAAAGATACTGGGTTTGCATGCTTCTTTTCTTAACTACTTTAGGAAACTTCTTGTTAATGGATGTCAAGAATCTTCAGAAGAGCAAGTTTTATTACTCTGTGTAAATTTCCTTCTATTCTTAATAAAAGAAGTGTCATGCAAGTTTGAAGACTTAAACTTACTTAAACAGTAAAAGGGCTACTCAAATGTTGGTTTTGGAGTGTTTTGAAAATCTTACACACACATACACAAAGATTTTGAAACTAATTGTAAGAAACCTTACTGATAGAAAGTATCTTTATTGTTGAATAAAATGATAAAAGGGGACTAAAAGTTGACTAGAGGAAAATAGAAAGAATTAAATATTATAATTAAAGGAGAAGAGATCCATTAATACAGAATGGAGCAGTATTGTTTGAATGTAGAACAATTCAAGGGTATTTAAGAAAAAAGCACTCTAATTATTTTTAAGATAGCTTGCTATTATAAAAATGGCTTAAAAAGAAAAGGAACAGATTTTACTGGATGAAATAGAAATGGGCTGATCTGAATGTAGATGTGAAAATGGATTTTAAAATATCATGCTTCAAGAGTGATATGCAAAATGATGTTACACTGAACTTACAGATGAAACCAGTTGATGTCTTGATAACTTAAAGATAAATAAATCAGAATAGTGACTTGGATAGCTTTATTATCTTGGATTTACAAAAGAGATATGCCAAAACTATAAGGAGTTTGTGACAGGAGACAATGAGTAAATGATAAGAACACAATTTGTGGAAAATTATATGAAGGGATTAAAAACCAGGATTCTTAAAAGTGAACAAAAGGAATACCAGATAAGTTTATTTGACCAAATTTAAAATATATAGTGTTGTTTCTGATAGTTCCTAATGGATTTGTATTGACTAGATCCAAATGACAAGGCATTCAGGATTTGTTTATAGATAAGTGATAAGTTATGGAAAGAATATTTGTTGTATTAATAGAGGAAATGATATGCTACTGTGTTAAAAATAAAGGAATATAAATTTGATTTATTTGATTGGGGTTAAAATATATGTGTTATTTCTAGTAATTGTTAATGTACTTTTGCTGAATGATAGGACTTTATAATTTATACATAAAGATGAGATATGGGAAGATCTTTTGCTGAAATGTCAGAGAAGGTAATAAGTTACCTTAATAATAAGTAACAAGTTATTATATTCATCTTGATAAAGTCATTTTTATATATCTATTTTTCTGTTCCTCTTCTTTTTTCTTTTCACTTTTTATATTTTTCTTAGTATTTTTTTTTAACTTTGTATCTTTAAACCTTAAAAATTATTATCAAAGAGAGAGAGCATTCCAAGAAATTTTTCTTCATTGGCAAAAGCAAGATTATTTTTTTGACAATATTAAGTATATAATTATAATTTGTGGAGTAAATTGATACTACTCAGTGTATGATAGAAGAGGTGAACTCTATGTCTGCATTTCATTCTTGGTTTCACAGCACAGAAAATGAAGAACAATTATAAGAAGGTGAGACATATCGCCTGCTGTTAGCATCCAGTACAGTGGTGGGTTGCCCCCGGTTCGGTCCGGTTCGCGCGAGTAGGTAGCGGTGACGCTGTGACATCACCGAACTGGTT
>JANHFM010008473.1:31172-43913 GCA_032468115.1 Grayia smithii
CCGGTTCGGTGACGTCACAGCGTCACCGCTACCTACTCGCACGAACCGGACCGAACCGGGGGCAACCCACCACTGATACATACATATATATGGCTAGCAAAGGAAGATTGAATAATACTGTATTAAACATTTTGAACCTGTTTTTCAAATGAGCCTTAAAATGATTGTAAATCTTGGAATGATTGGTGATGTCTACAATGATTACAACCATCATTTTTATTACAACAAAAGCAAAGAGAATTATAAACTTCTCTGAAAAAACAATCACCAACCAAACACACACTGAAGTGTGTGCTATCAAACTGTTTTTTCTGTAGTCAGATTACTAAAAATATAACTTCTGAGAAAAGCAGATTGAAAATATTTATTCTGACCTTGGCTTTCTATTGATTCAACTCTATATCCTGATAAGCTTCTATTAAGTATCTCACAATAAATTCCAGTTTAGTATATTTGTCTTCTTAATCTATTCTTGAAGCTACTTGCAAGTCTTCAGAAACAAAAGGCCTTTCTATAGAAGTAATAGCTTCAAATTACAAAAGGTATCTCTTACCAGTGCCTCCATTAAGGAAAAAATGCTAATCTAATTTCATATATCAAGTGAACGTATGATGTGCTAATGCTTTGTGTATCACCAGTCTGAAAATGTGGTAGACACTTGGCAGTTCCTCCTAAAACTGTTTCATTTATCTGATGAATAGGAAGAAATGGGAAGAAGGTTCTTGATTAACATTTGTATAGCAAAAAATTCAACATGATCTCAGATTAGTGGCTATTGATGAGAACGAGAGATGTGCAAGGCAGGTAGAATTTATCATGTTCTAGAAGAATGCCAATATAATTTCAAATTATTGATCTGCATAAAGATATCCATAATCAGAGAGAGGGGATTTCCATAACATAGAGTCATAATCCATTTGAGATATTAAAAAGGTCACTAGCCAAATCCTATTATGTTCTATTTAAACATCCTCACATGCTATCAGACAGTTTAAACAGTTGACTTACTGTTAGCAGCAAGTGAAGACCTGCGTAAAAGGATTTAATTTCTCAAGTGCTTGGGGACATTATCCAATTGCCTAATACCTGCTTGACTGACGGTCAAACAAGATAATTGTAACTTGGTATTTGCAAATATCTAAGTCTTACTTGAAGTGCTCAGTGTAATCCCTTAATCTGATGAAAAGGAAGCATAATGATTAAAATGGAGAGCTATCTGACAGCCAGCAAACTTTTTATTTTTTATTTCATATAAAATAAACAATTGAACTGGGCCTTCTCTGCATGGATTACTTTTGCTTCAAGAATAACAACCAGGGACAAGCAGGATAATCACGCTTGGTTAGAACATGCTGGGTTTTTCTGAGATGCATTGCACATGATCTGAACAATTCAGCATCACTTGCTGAATGTTAACACACAATTTCTTAGAAAACATTATTTTCAGTCAAGCAGAATAACATAGGCCATTCCCTTTGCAACTGATGGATATTTTTTAAGAAGTTACTCATTGCATTCTGTTGCCTAATAATCAAATGCTTGTTATTGACATATAAAAGCCCATATTGTCACAAAAACACACATAAAACATATTATTGGCACATAAAAATACACAGTCACTTTTTTCCAATGTTTAAAATAATTTCAAGAATGTTCTCATTTATATTATGCAATATTAGAAGTAAATTTCATACCTGCTGCATATTTTTTTTCCAGATAATATAGCCTTCTTTTAACTGAATGCAAATTGTAGTGCTTTCATTAACAAATCCAGTTAGTTTGTTATTGCTTTTTTCCAAGAATTTTTCCAGTTTCATTTAGCATTGGTAATTCCTGGTGTCTTCTCATCCAAATACTAATCAGGTTCAAGTGTTTTTAGCTTTCTGCAAACAGTCCTTGGTTACTTCAAAGATTCAGGAAATCTGATGATATGACAAACCCCATATTTTGTCAATTAGCGTGTATGATTTCATCTTGATTCAAAGTTTAGTAATTCAATGCCTAAATTATGGAAGAAGAATTGTGTTAGTCTATGGATACAAATAATGGGTCTGGTAGTACCTTTTATAATTACAAATATAAAGTAGTTAAAACTTTGGGAACAGAGTAGAGCAGCTACACTAATGTAGCATTTTAATCAGTGTATTGAGAAGCCACTAGGTATCCATGACTGTGTTAGTGATTTGCATTGAATTGTTATTGCCAAGGTATTAGTGCCAAGATGAAATATTTATGGGTGAGTAAAACATTATGCAGGCTAGCACCAAAGAATATTCTTTTACCATAGATAGATAGATAGATAGATAGATAGATAGATAGATAGATAGATAGATAGATGATAGATAGATAGATGATAGATAGATAGATAGATAGATAGTAATATATACTAAGTAAGTAAGAGTAACACCTTATATTTAACTTATGTTTTTTTTATTTGCTATAGAAATTTAGATATAGCCTCTTGCCACAATTTAAATGGTGCATCAGTTGTCAAAACAGGTATTATCTGAAACAAAAACATTCTAGGCAAGATATATTTTATCACAGAAATTCTCCCCAGCCAAATGTGTTAACAAAAATGTGAAAATAGAAGATCAAACAGAATTGATGAATAAAACAGGCTTTAAGTGGTTATAGTGTTGATGGCTTGAAATCCATGTCTATTGAGGAATGTTGGTAAATAGTGCCCCAACATCCTCACTGGCAGAAATGCTGCTGGTAGAAAGATTGCCTACAGAGTTTAATTTTCACAGAAAATCTGTAGTCTCTTACATAGCTGGGAGTGCTGGTGAAATAGATCTGCATACCTGGAATCTAATATTCCAATTGTGGTTGATCCAATGTTTGAGACAATGGGATTGTCTGAATAGTTAGTTTTGTGTATTTTCTGTAGAAGGCGAAAGAGTCACTTATAGCAAGATGGGCAATGAAAGAAAGAAAGAAAGAAAGAAAGAAAGAAAGAAAGAAAGAAAAAAGAAAGAAAGAAAAAGAAGAAAGAAAGAAAGAAAGAAAGTAAATGTTGGAGAGTTGCTTCCTTGCTTTCTGGACATAATCCATTCATTCATGACAGTAACTTATTTTCCTTTGCCAGTTCATTTTATCATAATGTAATTGTTATTCCTGAGGCTCCAAATGTCATATTGTTCTCCTCTGCTAATATTTTTGTGTTAAGGGAGTTTTTTAAATGGATAATTGTGGCTTGAGAGAGTTGGCAAAAGCATTCATTGTAAAAATCCAATTCTGTGTCTTGCATACTTATGAATCTGTCCATGCAGATTTCTTTTTGTTTTAACTAATATCAATAGTAATCTTCATTTGCAGACCACAAACAAGCATTGAAGCCTTAGAAACTCTATTGTATGAACATTTATGTATATTATAGACTTCTCAGTCCTGGTTAAAAAAGAGGATACTGTTATTTGGAAAATATTGCAAGTTCAGAACATCTATATTAATTCCTGCATTTTCTTTAAAAGAAACAACAGTTGTTTTCCTGGTCATCATAAGTTGTTATCAACAGAATGAAGAAAGACTTTAATTATCAATCCTCTTTTCCTTTTGATAAATATGGTCAGCCGCCTCTGTAAGAATCTTGGTTTTGGGTGTACTCAACTATTAAGGGTCTGGAATAATGTTGACATAAAAATTTTTGCAATACAGATTCAGTTCATCTGTGTTTATTAAGGCAGAGTGTTCCTTATACGTTGGTAATAACTCTTTGACTAATATAGAAACTAGTTGTTTATTTTCTACACAATGGAAGAATGTATAGATGTTCTGAACTTGCAGAATGGCTTTCCTCTTTGTGAGGCATTGAAAAGATTCTTAACAGCTTCATTCCTTGCAGATAAATTGTTAGGATTTGTAGTTTGATCCTCATTGATCATATATTCCCTCTGAGTGTTCAGTGTTATGAAAGAGCTAAACCTCACTGTTATTTTGCATGTCTCCTAAGCATCATGGCTTCTAAAAAATCAGTTTTTACTAGGCAGAAATACTAAATAAAAATATATGTGCCTTTGTTGTATCTTTTCCACAAACGGTTAGTTTACGAGGAAGTAATCCTTGAACATGTAAAATGAACATATGTAAGATTTTGTAACATCTATCGAAGTTTGTCCCATAGCAACTTTACAGTTAAGTATTGGGCCACTTATAAAAGCAGATGTGTATTCCTTTTCATAGCTCTACATAGTCTAGATCAGTGATGGCTAACCTTTTCCAGACCGAGTGCCCAAAGCACATGCACGCACATGTGAATGTGTGTGCATATGCCTAAACCCCCCAAATGCAATGTGTGCGCAGCCCTGCGCATGTGCACCATCCCCTGCGCATGTGCACCATCCCCTGCACATGCACGCAGCCACCTGCACATGCTCTGCCCCCGCATGTGCCCTGCCCCCATGCATGCATTCTTGGCTCCCTGCATGTGCCCCAACCCTTGTGCATGCATGTGAGTATGCACTGCAGAGACCCGATGACCAGCTGGCCAGAGGGAGGCGCACACATGTGCATGTGCAGCAGACGTAAACTGGGGTGAGGGCTCGTGTGTCCACAGAGAGGGTGCTGCATGCCACCTGTGGCACAAGTGCCATAGGTTTGCTATCGTGGGCCTAAATCAAGATACATTGTCGTTTTGGTTTATGGGTAGGTTTTAGTCGTAGAGTAGAAGTAAAGAGTACCATATATCTCTTGCCCCCATTAAACATGTTTAATATGCTAAGTCATAAACATGGTTCACAAGTCATATTAAGATGATGCATGGTTTCAGTCAGTCTTTCAAACTTATTTGGCTGATAAACTCACATTTTGCTAGTTATTGGTAATTTTATACCCTTCACAGAACCTTTCTTTGTTTATTTGCCATTAAGATTTAATTAGTAGACCAATGATTTTGGCCAGCCAGATTTTGATACTTTTCCTAACATTGGTTTCCTATAGTCAACAAGGTCATGTATTCTGCATAAATATCAAGTATTCAGAAGCCGTAGCTGGGGGAAGAATGATAGTTGTGTTGTATTTTTTTAAAAAGAGACTAATATACAATTAAGAACTTTAAGTGCACATATGGCATGTTTATATAAATTACTATTTCATATGGCTTTTCCACAGCTTTATTGTTATATTATCCACACTGACAGACATCCCTGATGTGCTTACAATCTAAATTTCAGCAGTGGTAAAATAAACAGGATGGTAGTATACGAAGTAACTAAAAATACATGGGGGGAATGGAGAAGCCAGCAGTTCATATGAGAACATTGTATGGTTAGACATTTCTTTTGCCAAGGAGAATGTCTTGGCATTGCTGTAATCTCAATGAAACCACTAAGGCTGCCATCAGCTTCATACAGCCTTAAAAGCAATATTGGCACAAACATTTTTTTTATCGGTTTTGCTTTGTTGCAATTTCTTATTTAGACATCAACAATATGCAGAGCTGGTCTGTAAAGTGATTTCAGGTTCCAGGAATGGGGAAATTATGCTAAATCACATCTAAACAAAATTCTTCAAGATTATTTTACTGAAGCTTTCTGTGTTGGATATCTGAACCTAAAGTACATTTACTGCTCTTGCAGAAAGCTGCTTGTTTGGAGATTATTTTTCAAAGGATAGCTGCATGTTTTCCACAAAAGAAAAATAATATTCTTTAAAAAATGAATAAAGATTATGCCTGAAAAACTACATAGCTGAATCTTCATGGTAGAATGGATAGTATTCTAATCGTTGGCTATGAAGTTTTGATGACTAATTTTGGAAATCATAATTTAGAATTTAGGTAAGGTCTACCACCACCCATTACAAACATTTGAAATAAATTAGGGGAGTGAAGGAACTGTCAAATAGATTATTATGCCAGCTTTCAAAATACTGTAGCCTTAAACATATGCTCTATCATTATAATTTTATATATAATATTATATCATTATAATAAATAATTCCCTCAACACTGTTAAACTAGTAACTAAGTCTGCATTATTATTAATCTTCTCACTGTTCCTATCACCATCTCCTTCCACTTATGATTGTATGACTGTAACCTTGTTGCTGTTATCCTTAAGATTTATATTGACTGTTTCCTAATATGATTTGATTGCTTATTTGTTCCCTATGACTATTATTAAGTGTTGTACCTTATGATTCGTGATTAATGTATCTTTTCTTTTATGTACACCAAGAGTGTATGCACCAAGACAAATTCCTTGTGTGTCCAATCATACTTGGCCAATAAAGAACTCTATTCTATTCTATTCTATTCTATTCTATTCTATTCTATTCTAAATATTACAAATGTTGCAACATGCTGAACGTTCTGTAATATTCCTTAATTGTTTTCATGAATGGTTTTAGGTCTCGAGATGTTGCCCAAGTAAATGCTTCCATGAAATTCATGCCCAACAAAATTGATATTCAGAAGCTAAGCAGTGACATGCAAAAACAAAAGGTGTATATTAACTCCACAATTTGTTTTGAAGTCAGATTAAAGTCAAAAGACATCACAATTAATGACACAGGTAGGTGGACATCCAGATTTCTGAACTCTACATAGATGTTTTCTACCAGGAACGTCTGCTAGGAGGAGGAAGTGTCACATAGCAAGATGGTGACCACTAAATTCCATGCCTTTTCTTTTTATGTGTGTCATGCATATAACATAACACATATAACATTAAACACATAACATTAAAAAAATGCTATCTTGATTGTTTTGACCCGTCTCCTAGGATGCTCCTGTATTTATTGTCCAAACCATAGCTGTAATCAGAAGCACTTACTTCTGAACGGTTCTTTGGTAGTCTGCAGAAAGATTTAAATCCTAGGCCATCACTTTATTGATGCATAAAAATAAAATAGAACTGATGTTTTTAAATGGTTTTACACTACTTAGAACTTTAATAATGAGGGGAAAAGGAACAAATAAATAACCAGTTCAAATGACTTAAAGAAACAAAAGATTCATTAATGATTCACGTTTCCCTTTTCAAATCCCCTGGGCCTTAACTGCAGCATTCAGGTTTCAAGGGATAATTGTAGCTATTTATTCTATACAGAATATAGAACGGGTGGGCTGGTGGGGCTTTGCAGGGGTTTGGGAGAACTTTTAGCTAAGATTCTGTGCAGTTCGGAGAATCCCCAAATCCCACTCCTGGCTGGCTCTGCCCACCTTGCCCTGCCCTTCCCCACACAGTTTGTTTTGCATGCAGGTAAGTGCAGGGCATGCAGGGAGGCTTGGGGAGGGGGAAAAACGGGCCTATCAGAAGTTTGGGAAGACCAGAAATAGGCCTTCTGTTTCTGACCTCCAGAGGGCCTTGGAGCCTGGGGAGGCCATTTTCACCCTCCCAGAGGCTCAAAAAAAGGCCTCCAGAGCCCAGGGAGGGCTAATCCCCCCCCCTGTGGTGCAGGAGGCTGACTCAGCCATGCCTACCATTGCCATGCCCACCCAGCAACTGGGCAGAGAACCCCTTGCTAAAATTTTTGAAGCCCATCCCTGATATAGAACACTAGAAAAAAATCCAGTGATGACCTCCAAAGGTTTGTCCTAGAACTGAGAATGAAATAGAGACTAAACTCTATTTAAGAGGACAATAAATAATTGTTTCAGTATATGTGAGCAACCTCCTATTGTTTTACAATTAGATACACATTCTGTCTATGGACAAATAATTTTTTTTTGCACAAATGGTAGGATATGAAATGCATATCCTTTATTAAACCTTTGGCCCATTGCCTTTAATTTCACTGAACTGGTCTGCCTCAGCAGATAGCAGCCTTGACTTATCTGAAGCCAAGCATTGTCAGGTCTGGTAAGGACGTAGATGGAGGACCTTCAGAAACTGAAAGAATTGAAACATGTCTTGGATCAGGCACTAGGAAGCTGTTTCCATGCAGCTACCAAGAAAGCTACCTGAGCAATTAATGCAAAGGTCTTCAATCCCAAAGCCCAACTTACAGAATTCCAACAACAAAACATAACAACTCTAAGCTACGCACACTATATTTGATACCCTCGCATTGTATTAATACAGTCTTTAAAAGTAATAGAACTAATGGACAGAAACAGATCAGCAGCTTTCATACAAAACTACTTTAGAAACATTTTACATATGGAATTAATTGCTCCTATTTTTGTTCCTAGATATACAGTATTGGCTTACGCTTGATTCACAAAGAAAGGTGTCTCGAACACTTTTTGCAGAAACAAATGAACGGAGGATTCAAAAAAACATCATAGTTAGAAGTTCAGAATGCATTAAGCACAACTTCTACATGTTGGCAAGTAAATCAGATAAAGTGGCTGTCTCCTTTGTCTATTGCTATAACTGCCTTTATCTCATTATTAAACAATTTTAAATAGGACTACAGAAAAGTTCCTTTAAGATGGGCTCCAGCATGAGTCCAAAAGCTCAGAAGACAAAACCTCTGGTCCCAGTGACTGACCCCGATTGGATCTTAGCTTGTTTCTATTGTACTTGTCTACTATAGGAAGCTAATATTGGGGACAATAGCCCTGTAACTCACTGTTTCCCACCTACTGTTAAATTCAAAATTATTGTAGGTGTACTTCCATTATCACAGACTGTTCAGGATGATTGGTGACATACTGATATTTGCAAGGAGCAAATACCTTAAATATATGCAGTTTAAATATATATAATCATCTAAATCTCTTCCCCATCTGACTTTCCTTTTCCATTTTCCATATGCATTATTTTTCCATTTTCCATATGCATTTATTGAAAATTAAATATGGGGGATGGCTGAAGCTCAGAACTTTGGAAATACAGTATGTCAAATGTTGAGATGGTAGACCACCAGTTGGGGGGCTGGGTTGTGGGGGACAAGTTTCTGGTAAATGGATGATTTGTGTCTGGCCATGTCTTCTATATTACTTACTTCTAACATACCTCCATACCTGTAAGGCTGGCAGCACTTAACTAAGCATGGCTAGTCTTGTAAACAACAACAACATCCCCCATCAAAATCACCAGAAAATAATTAGCATTCCCAAAAAGCCTAGAAAAGATCATGAGCACTTCCATATTTTGCCAAGAAAGCACCATATATGTCCCAAAGTTTGAATTTGATTCAAGGGAATCTATCTTTATCCCAACACAGTTTTTTCACCCATTTCCTACTGCAAGTAACTTCCACCTTGAAACAGATGCAATTAAAGAATAATTGAATAGACCCGTATTTAATGAAAGGCCATTGCCAACACAGAAAATTACCACATGTGATTTTGTATATGCATAAATGTTTGTGGTTTCCAGGTTTACCAAGGCGTTGTTTATGAGACACAGTAGTATCTCATTAGTTACAAATAAAAGAAATATCTCAATTTTATCAAGCACTAAGATCTAGGCAATTCCTTCTGCTGTGACTGTTGTCATTAATATCATCATTCTTTTTTAATGCTTATTAGCTAATTATGGGCATGAATGATAAGGCTTGCAAGCATGAATTTTTAGTGAAGCTTGTAACTTGCAAGAAAAAAATAATTTTATTGGGTGCTAACCTCTTAATAGGAAAATTATACTACTTAGCTTATTTTCTTCCATCCAGACAGTAGATTTCACACCATTCAGAGGGTCTTTCTATTATTGCACCCAGATATCTGCATTCAAATCAAACTTAAGTGGTCCATGCTATGACCACTTTGCTTTTCATATCACTTACCCTCAATATCTCTGACTTCCCAGCGCCCCAGCAAAGTAATCTGATAATTGACCTTCTACCACCAAGAATGAGGAAGCAGCTCCTCAGATGGGAATTTTACTTTTCAATAGTTTTTCAATAGCTTTTTTATTTTTTACATTTGGAGGAGTTAGCAGCAGGCAATCATTCACCAAGCTTTCTAGACATCCTTGGCTCAGGCCAAAATGGAAAACTTTTTTCTGTGCCAATTTTCAGGAACTAGATCTTTAAAGTCTATTGTATATGACAACCAAGACTGCCTAGCAACACATGCTACTCATGCTACTCAGGGACATATCCCATGCTTGCTAGATAATTTTCAATGTGAAATAGATTTCGTTGTTGTAAAAATATATCTCTTTTTCTTTCTTTTCTTTTTGTAGCTGTATATTTATGCAGTTTTAAATTATAGACTAGATGGGGTGTCCCTTTCCTTCATATAGCACCCTGTATTTATATGAAAAACAAGGAGAAATCCTGCTTAGAATGGAGCCTTATTAAATGTAGAGATTCAGTTTGTCAGTGTCTAATACAAACAATCTTCTTATTATTGAAGAAAGAGAATATTCTAATGCCTGATTTGCTTTGTATTTTTTTTTTCCAGGGCAAGCCTGACTTTCGTGATCCTATAAAAGTTTTGCTGGAGTTTAATTTTTCTGACCCCGAGAGAGGACCAATCCTTGACAGTGAGCTACCCAATTCAGTAGCTGAATATGTAAGTCACTACAATGTAGAAAAATTTAACTTTTGTGTTACACTATAGAGTTACATACTGTATTAAGTATGACATTTGATCTTCTACATGTGAGTTGACTCACTCCATCTACCCCCACTCATTTCAGTCTTCTCTTCAAGCCAACTTGTTCCAAAGATGAGAAGGGCCATAGCAGAAATGCAACATTCAAGCATAAGGATAGACTAGAGAGGTCACTTAAATTTTCCCAAAATGGATCCTGTCTTGGTAAAATAAAACATGCTTGACTGAACATGGCCATGTGCCTATTCCATAATAAATTTCTATTTGTTTTCTTCATTCTTTAACATAACCAATGCCTTTCTGTGGTAGGAGAAGATATTTCAGCCATATTCTTCCTCAGCCTATGTTGATAGAGTTATGACCATGCATGCATGTATATACAGCTTGGGTGTCAGGATTCCAAGAAACTATCCCAACGAAAGAAAACTCATAGGCTTGAAATTCCTCAAAGCTACATTTCATTAGAGATGTCATATTGGCACATCTGGGAAAACCCGAATCTGAAAGTTTGCAGGTTTTCTCACCCAAAGAAAAGTTCTAGTTCCTGCCCAACACCCACAAGTCTATCACGTGGCTCAATCAAACATCGTTCCAACTGGAGATGCCTCCCAATTCCAGCCTTCCAGGTGCAGGACAAGTTGTCCTTGACTTCTTCGGAAAGGAATGTTATTATGACTATATATCACCCCTGCTCCATACAATCCCCCCTCCCAATTTCCCACAGTAATAAATGTGGCAGGTCTGAAGGCCTAATACAAAAGATGGCTTCCAGGCCTGACTTGGGCTTCCTATCAGATATTTTATGGAAATCTTGGAGCACAACTCTTCTGCAAATCCATATTAGGAATTTGATGACAGTATTAAAAACTAGGCAGGACGTTCCAGAATAACCCTCCAGAATAACCAGGAGGGAAAGGAGATGAGTTTGAATAATGTTTAGTCTTCTCATTGCTGATCAAGAATTCCTTGCAGATCCATTTCACAAAAGATTGTGGAAACAAGAACAAATGTATCACTGATCTACAGCTGACTGCTAACGCAACCATTGGAGGAAGCAGGTAAGTCAAATGAAACACAAATTCTATCTCTATCTCTGTTTCTCTCTATTTTCTAATTGAATGTTCTGTTCAAAATATGATTTAAAGAGTTAAATATAACCAAAATAGAAATAAAAACAATGGTAGATCATTGTCCTGATCAATGGATAAAAATCATTGAAAATCTAAAGTAGACTGAAGAAGACATTATGGAAAATGCTTAATAGTTGCCCAAAATAGCAGCCCCTTACTTTTCCTCTTGTGTTTAGACTGATAAATCACATGAGCATTCTGAGCCTCCAAAATAAATGATGGGTGGGGGGGAGAGGGGAAGAGACAGAGAGGGAAACAGTTGAGATGACACAGATCATGCAGGCTATATACCAGTGGTGAAATCTAATTTTTTTTTGCCACCGGTTCTGTGGGCGTGGCTTGGTGGTGGTCATGTGACTGGGTGGGTGTGACCAACTTTTTGTTTTTACTTTTTAAAGCATTTTTAACTAGTAAAAAATGCTTTTAAAAGTAAAGAAAAGGCTCTGACAATCATGCGGCAGGGCTGTGGTTGTCAGAGCCTTCTTTTACCTTTTAAAAGCATTTTTTACAACCTATTCGGTCAATAGGTTGTAAAAACATGCTTTTAAAAGTAAAAAAAGAGGCTCTGACAATCAGGCAGCTCAGCTGGGATCGTCAAAGCCTTTTTTTTACCTTTTAAAAGCATTTTTTAAACAACCTGTTTGGCTGAATAAGTTGTTAAAAATGCTTTTAGAAGTTAAAAAAAAGGCTCTGATGATTGTGCGGCTCAGCTGGGATCATCAGAGCCTTTTTTTTACCTTTTAAAAGCCTTTTTTAAAAGAAGCGGCAAGTGGGCGACCAGGCAATTGGGTGGGCATAGGCGGGGGTGAGGGATTTTTGCTACCGGTTCTCCAAACCACCCACCGCCATCACTACCGGGTCAGCCAATCTGGTCCAAACCTGCTATATACTCTTGCAAAGTCATTAGGGGACTGGAGGCTAAAACATATAAAGAACGGTTACAAGAATTGAGTATGTCTAGTTTAATGAAAAGAAGGACTATGAGTGACATGATCGCAGTGTTCCAATATCTAAGGGGTTGCCTGTCAGCCTCCCGATGCACTTTACTTTTGCTTTCTTAGCTATCGGCTGCCATAGTAACGGGGGGAGGGATACATGTGGGGATATGATGAGCTGGAGGTGGGAATACAGGAGAATCGAAACTTACAGATGATGGAC
>JANHFM010008473.1:142438-159190 GCA_032468115.1 Grayia smithii
AGCAGAATATAATTTTTTTCTCTAGAAGATTCAAAGTCTGTTTTTTCTAGGAAAGACCAAGAGTTAATATTGAGTCCCTTTACATTTTACATTTTGGAATAAATAGTCACAGCTTAGGTATATCCTACTGTCTCTGGTAAAACCTCTGTGCCTTTCTATTCATATATTATGGTTACTACATATATTTTCTGATTAAATGGTTTGCTTGTTTTAATTTACATTTATTGTTTTATCTTGTGGGTAAGTATGTGAATGAAATAATGAATATGTTTATTAGTTCATTCAAAACTTATTATTCTGGTATATTAATTGACTTTGATAGTTCACTAGCAGTGAGATCATTATATGCTATGCAAGTTGAAAAAGAAGTGATTGTGCTCCATTTGCTCTTCATCATCCTTGATAGATTTTTCTCAATGTTAATTGTTGCACAGTTAACTAGAAATTACTAAGGAAAGCCAGATAGCAATTATGAAGAAGACAGAGAAGAGAATTCAAAATTAGTTACTTTTTAAAAGAAGAAATTGAAATATATTTTCTTTGATTGACTATTTCTAATTTAGCTTTAATGTCAAAACCAAGAGTTTGATTGATTGATGGTGATTCTTCCAAGCTGATTTCTTTATTGTTTCATACCTATAGACAAAATCTTGTCAGACTGAGCAGTCTACTATATGCATCCACAATACACATAGTGAACTATTAGGAAAGATTGTCTTCATCCTCTTTCTCTCATACATAATATCCAGATTGAGTTGCTCAATCTGGATATTTTACTCTTCTGGAATGTACCCCCTCCCTCCTGGGAATCCATTTCCTTATTACATTCCATCACAATTATTGAAAACAGAACATTAGGCTAAGTCTTGATCCAGCAAGGTATTTTTTGTTATCAACCCTAATAGTTTTACTAAAGCAAATCACGACCACACTTTCTATATGTGGCTATGCTAGTAGGCTGTAATGTTAAGTTATTGTTTCAGTCTAACTCTGAGAAGCAATTCAATTTTGTCTTGATCACACAATTTGCTGCTGATATTCCACTTTTCATTTTACTTCTAAATGTTACACTATTTCTATCAATTATAAAATAACAATCATTTCAATACATTTTTTGAGAAGGAAAATATAGTGGTCTTTATGTTTCAATTGTTATTGGTCCCAGTGAAGGAAGTTTTTCATTTTATACATTGGACAGGAAAATGGAAATGTTTCTTCTCTGCTTTATTATTAGTGATAACACTAAGAAACAGATTGGTCAGAAGTACATACTGTATTTTTTGGAGTATAAGACGCACCTTAGTTTTTGGAGAGGAAAATAGGAAAAAAAATTCTGCCTAGCAGATTGGTAGAATCTGGCTAGCTTCCTTAGTCTGGTCAGCTTCAGCTCATTAATTCACTGGTTTTGAGCGCATGTGTGCTGGATTGGGGATAAAAAACAGCTTCTAAAGCACAGCTGATCTTCAGAGAGAGAAGTAATAAGAAAAGCAGGTAAAGCACGGAAGATTGTTTCACTTGCTAGTGCCTTGTTAGGGCTGAAAAAAAGCTTCGAAAAAGCTACATTCAAAGTATAAGACATACCCAAATTTTCAGCCTCTTTTAGGGGGGGGGAGAAAGTGTGCCTTATACTCCAAAAATATGGTAGTTTCTAAGAATTCCAAGGTGCGTTAGACAAAAACTCAGTTACAATAACAAAATAAATATTGAAAGCTACAGATCTATTTGGTTCTCTGTATATATCAAGAGATATACAGCATTTAATATCAGCATTTAAAAATTGTGTTTTCATTTGACATTGAGAATATTTTCTAAAGCTGTGATAGAGTTTTGATAGACATGATTGATATATATTTGGCTGAATTTCTTCAGCACTCATCTATCTTTGAAATATTGAAATTCGCACTCCTTCAATGAGAATGAAATAGCACCATCATGATGCAAAAGAAATCATGAAAGACTAGTAAGAATCAGCTTGCTGGCCATTCTTTTTCTACACCTACATGCCAGCAAGGACTGTTCAGTTGTGTCACTTTTCAGCAATCAATAAAAATGTCATTATAAGAGATTGACATTAAAGTACACCTGGTCAGGCATCTATAAAATAGTTGATGAAAAATCTCATTTAACATTTTGAGCTCAGAATGTTATGAGCTGCTCCCAGAACCACTGCAAGACACCTGGATAAAAAATGTTATCTCTTCCCATTCTCTCCCCCCCCCCTTTTTTTAACTTTTATTTTTCACTTCAATCCTATTTCAGAATATTTTCTTCCATTTTTATTCACTGAATCAATGACCCAGAAAAATAAAAGTAAACCCAAATACGGAAATGTTCTTAATATTTTCTTTTAACTTTTTATTGCCTTGAATGTAAAGTATGGTTCCATATGAACATTTCAAGTTATATTCATTTATTGAATATCCATTTATTGATCTTTCTCAATAAATTTAGTTGTTAACTTGGCCAAAATGAAAAACGAGCTCTAGACACTGTAGATATAGCTGCATGTATGCATGGCTTCTATAATGGGGAACAGGTGATTGTTGACATATGTCTCTATCTTCCCAAGAGCCTTTTCTCAGTAACAGTGGAAAAATGGCTAGAAGAAATATGTCAGTGTCAAATATATTGCTGCTTCTTTATCAACCAGGGGCATGAATGCCAGCAATTATCTGGATTTGTTAATTAATTAATGTTGTAATAATACTATTATCTATAATCATTTACAGCAAGCCAGTTTGGTGTACTGCTTGTGCCAAGTTAGAAATCAGGAGAGTTGTGAGTTGTAGTCCCACATTCAACACAAAGTTAACTGAGTGACCTTAGACTGATCACTTTATCTCAAGCCTAGGAAGAAGGAAATGGCAAACCATTTCAGAAAAACCAACAATTTTTGTTTTTTGTTTTAATTATGCTCCTGGTACCTGCTCATTGACATTTAAATTCCCATTATGTCAGTGCCAGATAGGATCAACTTCCTATGTCTTAGGTACCTAGCCAAATATTTTCACATTATAAATTATTCTATAGTGCTTTTCTATTGAGCTAAGATGAAAAATGACTAGCTTATCTGAGTGATCTTGGAACAACTAACATTTTCAGGTATTTAGAAAAACATGACAGCATTTTTAGTGACTTTAAAAAGCTTAACTGGCAAAGAGAAAAACATTAACCTCAAAAATTCTTTTGGATAGCAAAATTCCCATCAACAGAGAATTAATGACTTACATAACCCAATAATAATTAATGAATTACATAACCCGATATTCTGATATTTTGATATTTTTTAATAGTCATGGATTGATATACACAATGGAGTCTGTCAGATTTTTGATTCAGTCAACATTTTTGTGAATAGCTGGTTTGTTTGTGTAAAATTCTTTTGGAAACACACATACACATATATGTACATATTCAATTTTTTTTTGTTAACACATTCAGTTTGGTGTGTGATAATTTTTGAAGAGGCAACATATCTGTCTCTTTACTCTAATCTGAATCACCTATGGAATAGATTTTTTTTTTGTCTCACTCAATAAATACAGTAGTATTCATCCTTGGTGCCTTTTTAAAAGAAAATTTTCTACTAATGAAAACCTATTTCATTAATTCAGTCATTTGCTTTTTTGTCTGACAAATGTTTAGAGTCTGAGAAATTTTCAGAGATTTCATTCATTTGAATGGTGCCACAGAAAATTTGGTCCAAACTTTGTTTCCTTGCTGTTCATAACAGAAGCAGATAGCAGAGTTTTGTGTCAAGAACAATTTCTTACACTTCTGGTATTCTATGTACAAGGCCTAGGTATTATATGAGGTCTTTGCTAAAAATGCATAAGCAAATGAAAGTCCTTTTAATTTTTTTTTTACCAGGAGATGATTCCTGAGCTAATGTAATGTTGCAGAAACAAGTCAAGTTTTAAGGCAAATGGCTGCTTACATAAAGTAAAACTATCTTTTCTTTATCACTGTTTATGAAATCGACCCCAGAATGTACCAGATTTCAACAAATCTTGTTTCAAGTTTTTTGTCATGTCATAAGAATGAAGAAAAATTAGAAGATACGTTAATTCACTGTAGGAATGTGTCACTTTTTTTTTACTTTCAGAGGGACAGATTACAGATGAGAAATCTGTAATTTTTCAAATTTTGCTGAACTATAACTTTGAGGGAGAATGTCATGCCCCATTGGAACCTGAATCTGTGGAGGAGGTTGAGCCAGAGCTCAGCCCATAGAGATCAAGAGGACGGCTTTGTTGGTTTTGGAGGAATATAGGGAAAAGCAGGACAAGGCAGCCCAGGGCCCCTCATTGGCATTGGATAGCTTGTTAGCAGGGAGGAATGGGGGCAAGATGACTGAGAGAAGGCAAGCAGTGGAAATGAGGAGCGCCGACAATGAGCAAGCATTCTGATCCCCGAGCAAGGAGAGTGGAAAGAAGTTGGGGACAGTGCAGGCCGATTCGACGACTCAGGAGTCCTCTTCACAAGGCACACCTGGGGACTGAGATTTAAGGAAATGCTGTGGGGAGGGCTGTTTGTCAGGAACAAATGCTGAATTTGTAGAGTTTTGTGTACCATTGCAGACATTTGGAGTTTGCAGGACTGCTTGCTTCTTCCTTGCTTTGTGGACTCAGTGCCTTGTTCCTTGCTTCATGAACTCATTTCCCTGTTCCTTTGCTTTGCTGGATTGCACACAGCCAGAGGCTGCTGTGTGTATGTGTGTGTGTGTGTGTGCTCACTTTTCTCTGGGACTTTCCAAGAACGTGGAAGCATTTGGGGGAAATTTGGAGCATTAAAGGGGAGTTTGATCTCTCAGCTGGCTGTGTGGCCTTCATGCCTTGACCCAAGTCATCACAGAGCAATATGGACACTATTCAAGAGTGCTTCTTTTTTCAGTAATCAAATTATTATTTAAAATATAATAAGCTGACAGTTTGGATTCAAGACCTGAGTGCTGCATGACAGGGTGAACTCCCGTTACTTGACCCAGCTCCTGCTCACCTAGCAGTTTGAAAGCATGCAAATGAGAATTCATAAATAGGCATTATTTTGGTGGGAAGGTAACAGCGTTCCATGCACTTGGTGTAGAGTCATGATGGCCACACGACCATGGAAGTGACTTTGGATAATAGTGGCTCCTTCAGCTAAGAAACAGCAATAATTACTGGCCCCTAGATAAATACCACCCACTAGAATCCAACAGGGAAACCTTTACCTTTACCTCAGCAAAACATAACATGAAAATAAGCAGTCTATTGAACTGCATGAATAAATTAGAGGCAATTAATTTTTTTTCTAATATTAAACAAAGCATTTTTTAAAAAAATAATAAATATATTATGGCAGGTTCTGCTTGTCATTCATGTTATTTGATTTTATTTCTATTTCCAACATCTCAGGTGTTTAATTGGATGTGCTCTGGGTGTATATGTTTATCTGTGTCTGTGGGCATTATGAATGAGTGTGTAGGTACATCCTATTGTTTTATTTCTCCACAATTGACAATAACCAAGAATTAAACACATTTCATCCCAAATGGTATTCTGTCAAATTAAGTATTCACTTTACAGTAGATTTCTTTGAGAGGCACATTAACCATTTTTCAAAGCTATTTTTCACTTTTCAGAATCAGCTGATCTTCAAATAAAGGTAAATGCCTAAATAAAGGCATTGTTAGTATTTTAGAAATATGATTGTTAGTAAAACAAATTCATGAATTATTATGTAACAGTTTCCCCCTCCTTTCTCTTCACACACACACACACACACACACACACACACACACTGCTGGGCTAAGAAGGCAGTGATAAAACGCACATGTATAAAAATTCAGATATGCCCATCCTGAGCACACTTCTTTGCTCACAGAACACCTACTCCTTACAAGCTGACCCCAGAGTGTCCCCATGTTATCCGATCTGGTATCATAGCTAGAAACACGACCAGCAGCACAAATACCAGCAAAACACTCTTCAGTTGTGTCATTTTGTAGCAATCAATAAAGGTGTCAGTGTGAGCAAGAGACTGACATTAAAGAACATCTGGTCAAGCAGCTATAAAGTAGCTGGTTAAAAAAATCTCACTTATCATTTTGAACACAGAAAAACTGAATTTGTTCTGCATACATAAAATATCTACTGTAAGTACCATATTTTTTGGAGTATAAGATGCTTAGTTTTTGGGGAAAAAAATAGGGGAAAAAAATCTGCCTATTAGGTATTTATCTGGCTTAGTCTGGTCAGCTTCAGCACATTAGTTTGATGGTTTTATCCCCTGCTTGGGATAAAAAAACAGCTTCTAAAGCACAGCTGATTTTCGGAGAGAGAAGCAATGAGAAAAGCAGGCAAAGCATGGAGATCCCGTCATTCACTAGTGCCTCGTTCGGGCTGAAAAAAAGCTTCTAAAACACAGCTGAGAGTCGGAGGGAGTAAGCAAAGTGTGTGGAAGATCGCTTCACTGACTACCACCTCGTTAAGGCTGAAAAAAAGCTTTGAGAAAGCTACATTCAGAGTATAAGACACACCCAAATTTTCAGCCTGTTTTAGGGGGAGAAACTGCATCTTATACTCTGAAAAATATGGTATTCTAAATTATATAAATTGATATAGCACCATGATATTTCTATATAACAATATCAGCAGTCACAGCAATTAGCAATTTTCAACAATTACTAAATTTCATATTTATGGAAAAAAGATTACACACAGAGCACATTATTATGTAATCTACATCAACAAGAAATGTTGGTTTTTGTGTTTTTGTGGGAGGGTTTTTTTGTAACAGTGTTTCTGACTAACACCCATAAATTCTGGGAGAGAACAAAACCACTGTTCTGACTGCTCTGATAAAAATAATAGTGTTATTTGCAACTTATTTCTTATATTTTCCTTTTGCTGCTTACTGTCTTCTGGATATGGAAAGTTTATTAATTACTGCTTAAGCAAATTGGACATCTATAGTACTGATTCCCATTGTGTGCAAAATGCCTAAACTAAAATATGGAAAATTCAACTCTTGCTATCATTCTTCTTCAAATTTGCTGATATTGCAATAAGGTCTTCTAATTATCAACCTGCTGCTTATAATTCCAGACACCAAAATGCTTTGATAAAGACTATCAGGCTTCAAGTACCAGGCATGAAAATACCAGAGATTTATAGGTATGAGATTTGAAAACCAATTAGTTATATCAGAAAAGAGACTGTTCATGGCAAGGAAGGCAGCTGGAGGTTTGGCTGCTACAATCTGGTCTAAAAGTGGTCTTTCTGATCAGACTGGCAGATATCTGCTTTCATTTAACTCCTTCAGACAACTAGCACTAAAAATATCTAAAGTTGTTTTAAAGAATAAATTTTAGACCTACTTAGTCAAGTTCTTCCCAACAATTTTATTTTTCTTTCATTTTTTTTCAGACTCAAAAAATAATTCTTTTGGATTAGGAAAATCCTCCATTTGAGTATAGAGTTTGGTAGGATTAGAACTATCTTAAATCAACCTGGAATTGAAATTGCCAATAGCTTCCATTTAACTTTGATTATGTATAATAAATATTAATTAAGCAAAACTAATGTTTTCTGTCACCCAAAGGAAACCATTATCTTACCAACATTGTCTATGGACTCAATCTGACAAACTAAAAAAGAGCTTAATAATCATTTTTAACAGTGAAATAAATTATAGTAGTTTTATTCAGATTTGCTCTGTTCAGTGAATCCTTTCCGCACTGTGAATCCCATGCACATATTCCAGACTTGTTATTGCTTTTAAGAAGTTTATTTGGAAAGTGGAAGAAAGGAATAAGCAATCACTGGCATTTCCCCAAGAGAGTTCGTCATAGAAAACTTACATTTTGAATTCGATCTAAAACCATAAATCAATTTTAAATAAATTTATGAATAACCCAGTCAAAAGAAGTACTATCCAACTTTAAATAAAACTAACATTTTAATGTAACTTCTGGAAGATGTGGAAAAGATAGAGCAGTAGACTGAGCCAGCTGTAGATCTAATGAAGAACTCTACCGCAATAGATGAGCTCTGAAAGACTAATCAATATCACTATATTTAATCAAATCAAGTTTATATCCAGATGAAATAACATTTCAGTTTTATCTTCACATAATTTCCAACTTTTTGGAATTCAACCCCAGCGGCTACTCATATATGAGCCACAGCTCCAGAAGAAATCAAAAACAAGTAAGATGGTGGCAATTGAAGTTCTGCCTCTTTTATATGTGTGTTGATATCACATATATCTATAAAACCATAACCACCTTGCCTATTTTGACCACTCCAGCAGATTTAAGCACAGCATTATACTCATACAAATGTATGTTCTCCTGATAACTTCAGAGAGAATTCAATAAGAGAAAGGGACTAACATTGAAAAATAACTATAATTAGTGGGAGATATGAAAGGTGCAATGTAGCATTCTCTGGGCAATGGAGTTGTTACTGGAAAAACCTTTCAATCCAAAAGCACCTTTCAGTTAGCTTTGTAAGTGCTTCTGATACAAGTACAGATAGACTATTACCATATTAATATTTTTGATCCTAATAAAGTGCCAATAAATATGTCTTGGGGAACTGTAATAGATAGATAGATGCTGAAGCCTATTGGAGGTTCTTAAAGCACTTTGAACTGAGACTTAAAATGTCATGGAACTGAACTTATTAAAAAGAACTGATCCATGTAACCTCAACATGACTGCACTAGCTGAAATGTTGGAGACTTCTTTAAAGGAAGTCCACATAGAACAAATAACATCAGTTGAAGATAGCAACCCAGTGTGTTAATAATTGTAGGATTTTTGCCATGTACTTTATGTCAGGGTTCCAAGGAACACTTTACAAATAACACATGGATTTTAAAATATTATTAATATTTCTGTGAAACTGGGTATTGCTTTGAGAAGACTAGTTCTGGTAGAATAATTTTTTCAGGGACATTGTTTTCAAGATTTATCTTATTTAGCTTATCTTATTTTGGAACCCTTGTGATGATGATGATGTTTGTCCATCTAGTTCGAATTAGGACCTTGACATCTAATCGGTGTGGATTGTCCACAGTGTGTCTGTAGGTGGCTGGTAAGGCCTATATGGGCACAGAATGTTCTGCCATTCAGGAGTTGGGGGATGTCAAGACTTGCATGTGGATTAGATTAAAGTGAGGGAGAGGTGCATATAGTCAGTCTCACCCACTCTTCTCAGATTCCATCTTGCTAAAATGGAAGGACAACAGTCAAGACAGTTGGAGATGGGCCAGGCTCTGTCGTTAACTAGGGTATCTTTTGTGTCTTGCTGTGCTCCTAGCGTACCACGTTGCTTATGTAGAGTGCCTTCATGACCATTGTCCTATTCTGGTAGGTTTTCCTTGTAAACTGTTGAGGAACACTTATGTTACAAGTGTTCTTTCACACATTTGCAAATTCATTAAATTATGAAATGTATCTGATTCATATGACTTGAGAATGTACATATTTTATGCTTTTAAAATTTGAAATAGTATTGAATTTATTTACAAAACATATCTATACATTCTATACACATTCTCTGGAAAGTTATTGCAGAAATAGATTAAGCTATTAAGATTTTTATTTAGCCACAGTACATATCAGCTCTTTGGGAAACTTCATAAGTTAAAATAGAACTTTGCTGTACTGAATAACTTCTGTAATATTTTAATAAAATTATTTTCAGCTAGTAAACAGCATAATAACAGAGGACCCCATAATTGGGATGCTTCATTGCTGTAACCCAAGTCTTGACAAGACATGATACTATATCACATATAGTAACATCTTTTGAAAATATTTGCTCACAAAAAAATAGAAGATGAGTTCATAGTTGTAGTTTTATTTAAGAGTTTATGAGCTTTATGTGTAATTTTTTTAACCAACTGCAGGCAAGTAGGATCTGCTGCATGGAGATCAGAATTGACTGACTGACTGACTTCTTGAATGATAATATTATCACTGTGATAACTTGGAAAGAAGAAACTGCTTAAGTTTGATAACCTAAAAAAATTGTGGTATTGACAGAATCACACCAAATAGACTTGTAACTGGCTGATGAATCACCCTCAATGTGTAGTCATCAATGAAACTACATCTACATGGAGGGAAGGAAGCAGTGGGGTTTCATTTTAGTACTCTTCAACATGTTCCTAAACAATTTAGATGAAGGAATAGAAGGGGAACTCATCAAATTTGCAAATAATGCTAAACCGGGAGAAATAGCAAACACTCCAGAAGAAAGACTGAAGATCCAAATGGAGCTCAACAGACTTGAACTGTGGACCTTATCTAACAAAATGAAACTCAATGTAGGGTAAAGTAGAGTTTTATACTTCGGCAAGAAAAATCAAATGTACAGGCATAGATTAGGTGAGACCTGGCTCAATAGCGGTAACTGTGAGAGGGATTTTGGAGTCCTAGTTGACAATCAATTAAATATGACCATAGAATACTGCATCCAGTTTTGATCATCATATTATAAAAAAGATGTTAAGACTCTGGAAACAATGCACAAAAAAAGCAACAACGATGATTAAAGAACTGGAGCCTAAAACATATGAAGAATGTTTTCTAGTCTAGTGAGTGTTTCTAGTCTAATGAAAAGAAGGACTAGGGGAGATGTGATATGATCGCAGCATTCCAATATTTGAGGTGCTGCCACAAAGAAGAGGCAGCACCTTTTTTCAACAGAAGCCAAAACAAAAAACAATGGATGGAAACTAATGAAGGAGTGAAGCAACCTAACTAAGGAGAAATTTCCTAACAGTGAGAACAATTAACTAGTGGAAAGTCTTCTCTTCAGAAGCTGTGGGTGCTCCATCACTGGAGGCTTTTAAGAAGAGATTGGACAGTCATTTGTTTGAATGGTATAAGGTCTCCTGCTTGAGCAGGGGGTTGGGCTAGAAGGCCTCTGAAGTCCCTTCCAACTCTGCTATTCTAAGTTACTGAAGCTATCTCTTTCATTCTTGAAAAATAAGGATGTGACTGGATTGTGACTGATACTCAGAACAGAATATGGAGACTATTTTTGCATAACAAAGCAAACAATGGGCAAATCCCTGTTGAATTTTCACCAAAACATTTTCTTCCCTTGCCTGAAAGGAATGCATTTCTTTCACCTGGGTTTGACACTAAGACACAAACAAGAATGAGTTTGGTCACAATATACTGAATCACTATTCAGCTGTTGTATTATGGTAAAGGTTGTTTTGTTTTGTTTTGTTTTGTTTTAATTTAATTTACATAGCCACCTTCTGGTTTTAACCACTCTTACAGGTGGTCCTTGACTTACATGGACTCATGTAATTGTATTTTGGGCACATGGTACCCAGCTCACATTTATCAAGATGAAATCTTGGTTCTTTTCTCAGTCTGAAATGTTATTGTGCAGGTTTCCATCATTTTGCCAGTTTCTTTGAAAAAATGCCCACTTGGAACAATAGGTTGACTTAAAGACCATTTTATTTATTTATTTATTTATTTGTTTGTTTGTTTGTTTAGTTGTTAGTTAGTTTGTCAAACATGTAAAAGATAACATGTATAAGTATAAACATAAATATGAACATAGTAAATGGATACGAATAAATGGAGACAGTAGAACAGGGACGGTAGGCCCACTGGTGTGCTTATGCACACCCCTTATATACCTCTTAGGAATGGGATTAGATCTACAGAAGACAGTCTAAGATTAAAGTTATGGGGATTTGGGGATGTAACAACAGAGTCAGGTAGTGCATTCCATGCATTGACCACTCTATTACTGAAGTCGTATTTTCTGCAATCGAGTTTGTAGTGGTTTACCTTGAGTTTGTATCTATTATGTGCTCGTGTATTATTGTGGTTGAAGCTGAAGGACTCAATGACAGTAGGACATTGTAGCAGATAATTTTGTGTACTACACTTAGGTCAGACCCTTGGCGGCATAGTTCTAGGTTGTCCAAGGCCACATTTTCAAGCCTGGTGGCATAAGGAATTCTGTTGTGAGTAGAGGAGTGGAGGACTCTTCTCCTGAAATACCTCTGGACTCTCTCAATTGTATTAATATCCGATATACAATGCAGATTCCAGACAGATGAGCTGTATTCAAGAATTGGTCTAGCAAAGGTTTTGTATGTCCTAGTTTGCAGTACAATGTTACCAGAGAAGAAGCTTTGCAAGATTAGGTTGACAACTTTTAATGCCTTTTTGGCAATGCTGTTACAGTGAGCTCTGGCGCTTAGATAGTTTGAAATGAGTATTCCAAGGTCCTTGACAGAGTGAGGGTCATCTACTAGGTCATATCTGCCCAGCTTGTATTTGGGGTTCTGATTTTTTGGAGATTTGGAGTTGCCAATTGTTTGACCATTCTGACACATAGTCAAGGTTGTTTTGTAAAGTAACAGCATTGTCAGTGATGTTGAATAGTTTTACATTATCAGTGAAGAGGACGCCACTGCTTATTATATGATCGCAAAGGTCATGTATGTAAAGTATAAAGAGTGTGGGTCCTAAAACGCTGCCTTGGGGGACACCACTGTTTACTGGTGCAGGGTTTGATAAGGCGTTTGCTATTTTGACAACTTGTTGCCTATTTGACAGCTACCATGTTTTCCCAAAAATAAAACTCTATCTTATATTTTTTTGAACCACGAAATAAGTGCTTGGCCTTATTTTCAGGGAGGTCTTATTATTTTGGAGCACATAGAGCAAGATGGGGCTCCTCTTGCTGTCTTACCTAATTTCCAGCTCTGCATTTAAATATTTTCGGGGAGGGCTTATTTTCAGGGGGAGGCTTATTTTAGTGCATGCGCTCAAAAGCCCGACTGGACTTATTATCAGGAGATTTCTTATTTTCAGGGAAACAGGGTATCCACTTATGCAGGGATCCGGAAATGCCGTAAGAGTTTAGTTTTAACAGTAGTTTGTCATATACCATTGAATCAAAGGCTTTGCAGAAATCTAAGTAAATTGTGTCTATTGCTTTACCCTGGTTGAGTTGGGTAGTCCATATGTTTTTGCAGTGTAGTAGTTGCAGATTACAGAACAATTTTTTTCTGAAACCAAACTGCTTGTTAGAGAGTAGGTTGTTTGTCTCTAAATGGAGGGTAATGGATTGTTTTATGATTGATTCCATGACTTTGCAGGTGATGCAATACAGTGAAATTGGTCTGTAATTTTCAACTGGGTTGGGGTCTCCCTTTTTGAAGATAGGGACGACCATGGCTAATGACCATAGGTTGGGCAAAGAGCTGGTTCTGAAAGATATTTCATAGATTATGCTTAGAGGTTCTGCAATAGCAGTGGAAAGCTTTTTAAAGAAGTAGTAATCCATCAGGGCCAATGTATAGAGATGGTTTTAGGTTGTGTAGTGCTTTTTCAACATTATCTTCTGTAATACCATGTGATTCATGTAACAATCATGCCTCATGGCCATGGTGACTCCCTTTATGAAAAAATGGTTCTAAAAGTGAGACTGATCACATGTCGTAACTTAGAAATGAACTTCTGGGCTCCATTGTAGTCATAAGTCAAGGACTACCTATACATAAAAATGTCCATGAATAAAGTGGCAGTGAAGAATATGATTCTTTTCCTGCCTTTCATATGTACTTAAATACATATACCCATTTCGAAATAATTTTCAAAGAATCAAGGGTATATAATTCTGTATGTATACTTGGAAAAAGAAGTCCAGCTGAACCTAATAGGTCTGACCTCTGAATAAACTTGCATAAGGTTTGATGTTTTATTTTGGATCCATAGCAACATGTCCTACTCAGATCACATTGGAATGAGGGTGTGATAAGATGCAAATGATCAGAGGAAAAACTGTTTACAGAAATGTCTAAATTTAACTGATGCAATTTGGAAGACATTTCTTTAATCAAGCCCTTTTCAGAATCTGAATAAGTAAATGCTTCCAGTATTACTTAAAGAATAAATAATTAAGTTAAATTAATGGCTTATACCTGAAATGCAGTGCCTTTGTAAGGCCACTAAATGTATACAATGTGATGAAAGGTTGCTGGATTCCAACATACTGTAGTTCACAGTTCATATTTGTAGCCATCATACATTACCAAATTGATATCCAATTCCTAAATGTATACAGAAGGAAAGGCAATGGAATAAGGATGTACAAAAATATGAGATAACTATTTGGGCATGCAGTTTGTGAATAGCCTTGACCCAGTCATCAAGATAAAGGAGGAATTGGAAAGGATTCTATTATAATGAACAGTGGTTTAACTCAGAGTAAAGACAATACTGAGCTGTTACGAAAAAGATATTTGAGTCGAACAGTTACCAATCCAACCCATCTTTTTATCTCTCTCTTCCCCTCCCTCATTGAAAGACAGATTGAAATAGCTTTGTCTTTGTGGTACTCACTGTTGCAGTAAGTTGAGTATGCATATTGTTGGGAGAGGCAGAAGATGGAATCTTGATTCCTTTCTCAGTGTTGATTGAACATGGTATAAAGAAATTAAAATTAGATATCCATGGAAAATGGGGACATTTTTTCTATTCCATATTTACATTCATTAGAAATATTAATCTCTTAATGTGCTGTATCATATAATATTGTTTAGCCTAGGGATGATTATTTAACTTTCTATTTTTGCTGCTTCCTTAGACCATATAAACATAGAGCATATCAAACACCTGACAAATCTTAAATACTTTCCTGACAGATTATATTTGGTATAATAAATCACATATTTTGTTGGCCCTATTCTGATTTAGCCCAGTGTTTACATTTACACATCATTCAGTAAGTTTATTTTCTTAACAGTGGGCTCTCACTTTTGCTGAGGAGCTGAAATTAGCATTTGTGGCATCAGAGCCATAAAAACTCACTAGGCCCTTCAAGTCCACATTCAGTTCTGCAGTCATTTCATTTTCTCCTAATCTACACAATATGTGATGGTACTTAATTTCTTCACTTGCGTGTTGACTTTGGGATAGAATGTTAAATGGCTGAAGCTCTTTGTATTCTTTCTCTGTTTCTTTGAAGCTCAGGTTTTTGGCAGCAATCCAATTGCTCTTTTTCCATTAAGAGTCTCTTCTACTTTCCAATACAGAATTAAAAGTAATGGCTATTCTTTCTTCTGAATGATCATTTTAGCTATCTTGCTTTTCTTATTTTCAATTTTTTATTTATTTTTCTGTGCTGATTTTTTTTAGCTCAACATGCTTAATCTTGTGTCAACAGTTTCTAAATTCCAAGAGATTATCAGATTGTACTGAATATTAGCTGTAATTGAGTGAATTTAGGCATGGGTTGTGTCTTACAATCATATTTTTCTTGATTAAACTTTATACAGAATAGTTAGTGAAAAATATCCTATATTTCTTTACAAAGTAATTTCTTTTAGCCCTACAAATCTGTCTTATTTTTGCTAGCTTGTCTGGTAAATATTGTAGCTGCCAACATGTCACCATCAAAAATAAGGACATCATTCATGTTTCCTCATCATCCTCTGTTAAAAGCAGTGGGACTTTGATCCATCATTTCACAACTGTCTTCCAAAGCAATCCTAATGCAATGTGTCACTGAGATCTAATCTGGAGGTTAGCCAGCCATGTGCCAGAACATAAGTACTTGACATCAATGGCTTGAGCTTTAACTTGTCATGAAGATAATAAAAGTCAGTGACAGACTCACAGTGAAAATTGGAAATTGAAGCAAAGAAGATGATATCTCTACACCCAGGAAGGGATATTTTCACCTAATAATCTTGATATGCATCAGAACATGTGTTCTATAGGTTCAGTGCCAGTCAGATGAATATAGCATGTCAGATATAGATATGAAGTTATGCCAAATTTGTATAGGGAGAGTGTCCAATTTGTGTTCTCATGCTGGCATCAGAAATGGGAATATGGTTGTGAATTACTCCATATATAGTATAATCTGCTTCCCCTTCTGGTTTTTTTTCTTTCCTTTGTTCTTGTACCTACTGAAATATATCTTCTATTTCACAAGCCCTAAAGAAGTAGAACCCTCAGAAAAACAAAGCATTAGTAAGTAGGACTGTGATTTTGTGTAATGATGTGAGAATAACCTTGAGGATAAGGGGAAGAGATACTGCCTGGGAAACAATCAGACAAGTGAGTCTGCAGTTGTTTAAGGATCAGAAAAAGAAACTTAGGAGAATCTGCCCTAATAGATTAGGCAGTTACAAGTGTCATAGGTGCTTTGTATTTTGAGAGTTGCAAGAATTTGTTAATATAGTCTTGCAATAAGGTAAAAATAGTTCATCTGGTTGTGTTTCCTGTCTAGTATTTACATGGGAGAGCTGAGGCCAATCTTGCAAGTCTGAAAGTACAAACCTTCCTCTGACATCTTTAACTGCCTGATCCATTAGTCTAGAACTTTCCTAAACTTCTTTCTCTGACCATTTAGCAACTGTGGGCTCCCACTCTCTTGTCTGATTTTCCTAGAAGAGATGCTGCTACCTTTCATCCATCAAGGTCATTCTCACATACCATTACAGCTTGGAAGTATGAGAGCAGTCTTTCTTAATCATTTAAATAATGCATGAGAAGCTGCAAGGATACAAGAGCTGGAAAACCAGAAACGGCTCAGTTTCATTGTACAATTTAGAAACAATAATGATATCACTGAAATGCTATAACAGACACACATATAAGATTTCCTGACCATTCCAACTTTCACCAAATCAGGGGTGAAATGCTACCGGATCGCGCCGGATCGCGCGATCCGGTAGCGGAGACTGGGGCTGGTTCGGCGATCCGGT
>JANHFM010008473.1:159290-169551 GCA_032468115.1 Grayia smithii
GGCCAGCCAGAGGTGGTATTTGCCGGTTCTCCGAACTGCTCAAAATTTCCGCTACCGGTTCTCCAGAACCTGTCAGACCCTGCTGGATTTCACCCCTGCTCCCAGTGTTTTCTTTTCTGTGGGAAATGGGTCCAAATGGCTCTTTGAAGGCTGAAGGTTGCAGACCCCTGTCTTGGGTCAAGACAAGTTAGAAAGAGTTTGTTGTAGGTCGAGGACTGAGCCCAATAACTGGAGGAAGTAGGTAAGTTCAATGTAAGTCTTTTTATTGAATACATTCAAATATAGACTTACATGGCTCTGATGCAGATCTGTTTCCTTTGCAGGTACATACAAAAAAGCATGGAGTGAACCCAGGCACGAGTTCTTATACCAAGGGGGCGGAGCCCAAGACAAAAG
Organism: Grayia smithii; assembly: GCA_032468115.1. Lineage (NCBI taxonomy): Eukaryota > Metazoa > Chordata > Lepidosauria > Squamata > Grayiidae > Grayia > Grayia smithii. Next base: position 159,687 of record JANHFM010008473.1, read on the forward strand.
GTAAGGTCACATGCTTGTATATCTAAACATTTAACCCCATAGTGCAGTTAAACATTATTAGTTAGGTATTTCCATCTAACAGAGTTTGATCTCCAACTCACCTTAATGGGAAGGAATATCATTCTGGTCTGTTTTGAATTTTTCTTGGTTCTAGAAAATATTGGTATAGCATTGTAGGGTAATATTGTTCCTTTTTTCCCCTCTCTTTCTCTCTCTCTCCCTCCCCACTACACCCAAAATGTTGTGCCAGACTCTGTTATCTTGCTTCATTTACTTCTCTGGTAGCATCATCCAATTAATCTCCTCAGGGCCATTGGTTCCATACCAATGAACCTACAAAGAAAACCTTTCTAAGCTGCCTGCACGGTGAATATCCATTCTGTCTATTCTTTCTGAACTATATCATAAGGATGCTGTATTTCCCACCTCTGCTGACTCATGCAAAATCTCTCTTGCATGCTGATCAGGAGAAGCAATCATTCAGGTCATTTGATTTTAATGTGCGCTTCACAATATTGTTAACCTTTCAGCATTCATGGGCTGCATTCTTTTATTGCAGCTCAAATTGGCTGTATAAGGGTGGCAGAGAGGAAGGGGCGGACATTTTACAGAGAAAGAGACCCTATGTGAATAGGCAGATGGAATCTCCTATAGCAGGGGTCTCCAAAGGTGGCTGGAGAATTCTGAGAATTGAAGTCCTCCAGGCTTAAAGTTGTCAAGGTTATAGACCCCTGTCCCAGGGATGAAATCCAGCAGGTTCTAACAGGTTCCGGAGAACCGGTAGCGGAAATTTTGAGCAGTTCGGAGAACCTGTAGCAGAAATTTTGAGTAGTTCAGAGAATCGGCAAATACCACCTCTGGCTGGCCCCAGAGTGGGGTGGGAATGGAGATTTTGCAATATCCTGGCCTGCAGGCCTTGAAGTTTGACATCCCTGAACCAGACAATGCATAAAACAGTATATAATATTTTTCTACATCCTGTGTTTATTTTTTTCATTGACAGAAAACTGTAAATTAAAGTGAATCAAGACTACCAGCAAGTAGGGATCCTTTCTTTTCCGCCCTACTGCTTACAACAAATTAGCAAATGAACAACTCTTTTTCGACAACAGAAATATTCCCTGGTGCCTCATGAGTGGAAGAATTTTTTGATAGCAAAGGCTTAATCTCCTAAAGAGACATCTCAATTCTTTGGCTTGATGTTTCATTTTTTTAGAATCCATCATGTCATGACTAATCACTGACTGCATCATTTTTATGCTGGGAGTTTCCGAGCAGTTTTCCTTTGTTATGGAGAAGAAGAAGAAAAAAATAATCCAGTAAGTTTCATGGCTGAATGGAGGTATATAAAAGAAAACTCCAGGGATGGTGGCAAAGAGCTATTTTGTCTCACCACAGAAAGTCAGACCAGAAATAATGGGTGTAAATTACAGATACTTAGCTTTCAGGTAAATATAAGGAAAATTTTTCATGTTGCTAAAATTTGTGCAATAGTAGGAGAGTTTATCTATCCATATTATGGGTCTCCATCTCTGGGGTGTTTTAGGAAGAGGCTGGGCAGCCACTCTCATACATAGATTAACTGGTTTTCCTGCATAATGTTGGACAAATATGTACAAAATTGTACCTAGAAGAGTATTGAAAACCACACTGAAAAAATAAGTAAGAGGAATGGATAGAACTGAGATATAAGTGAATACCTGCAGTATAGACATGGACCTAGAATTAAATCTAATTTTTCTGGGGGAAAAAGGTAGTTACGTTCAGTGCTCTCCACAACACTACATTAAATTCATATGGATACTTTACATACAGGGAATCCTTGACTTACAAGTATTTGTTTAATGACCATTTGAAGTTACCATGGCACAGAAAAAGTGACTTATGACAGTTTTTCACACTTTACAACCGTCGCAGCATCCCCATGGTCACGTGATCAAAATTCAAACGCTTGGCAACTGGCTCATATTTACGATGGTTGCAGTGTCCTGTGGTCATGTGATCATTTTTGCAACTTTCTGACAAGCAAAGTCAATGGGAAATCCAGATTCACTTACCAACCGTGTTACTTACTTAACAGCTGCAGTGATTCACAACAACTGTGGCAAGAAAGATCGTGAAATGGGGCAAAACTCACTTAACAATTGTCTTAGCAAATAAAAATTTTGCATTCAGTTGTGGTCGCAAGCTGAGGACTACCTCTAGACATAATTTGTTCATTGACGCATATTAATAGGACAGGCCTTTCCCCCCATGAAACAAAAATATTGGGAGCCTGATTTGTCCAATCGAGCTAAAATCTTTGAATTTGTGGGCGTTGATTTTTATACTTAAAATTTCACATAGAGATTCTTACCCATGCGTCCATAAATTGAGTATGCTCCATCTAGTTTTTGCCAAATTATAACTTTGATATCAACATGGCTAATCCCTAAAGTAAATTTGAGAGAGCATGATTTAGTTTCTTTTCTTTTTTTAAGGAAGTATGGCTCAAATTTATGGCAGCTTGAAGTTCAAGCATGTAAGAAAGTTCAGTTCAAGACATCGAGATGCTCCATACAGTCCATAGCTACGTAGTTGTTTATTTATAAAAACTCATTTTTGAGCTGTCTTTTTTATGGCAATGCAAAATCCAGTATAAATATTGTCATCTTCTGGAAAATTCATGTAAATTATCTCAGTATGTTTAGACAAATCCGAGACTACAATTTCATTACACACTCATTAAAATGTCACCATGTCCAGTTCAAGCCCCCCACTGCTGATGAGCTGGATGTTTGAAATGTCAGCCTGAATAATCTTTTCTTGGTGTCAGGCTTTCCATCTTGATATTCAGGGAAGCAGAAGGATCTCAGTTTGATTAGTTTAATGTGCATGGGAAATAATAAATTGAAGAAATTCATGTTTTCCACTGGGACAATTAGACTATCCCGTATTTATTTAAAAAAATAAAAATGAATTCACCAAGTACTTTTAAGTCAAAAACCATGGCTTAGGATATCAGGTAATGATATGATTTACTCCCCTCCATCTTTTGTAAGTTCAAATTGTTCTATAATTCTTCCCCATTGTGCTGCTGTTGATTATTATGTATTATTATTATTATTATCTCTTTTATTCATTAAACATGAATCTCAGTCAAATGAACGTTTAAAAATGTGTCACAAATACCATTGACTGGTTCTAATGGTTGATATGGGTTGCTGCCAGCATCCTAGGTATCAACCAAATATCTTCTTAAAATATATGATGTTCCGAGTAGCGCAGTTTTTTGCAGTTCTGCTGGTTTTATTGCAGGAAGCTGCAATTTCTTGATGTGTTTTGTAAAATTCTTGGACATGGTACCAAGTGCCCCAATGACAATGGGTATCACTGTTACAGGTTCCATCCATAGCCGTATAGTTTCAATGGTAAGGTCGTGATATTTCGTGATTTTTTCCAGTTCTTTTTCTTCGACTCTGGCATGTCCTAGTACAGTGATATCAATAAACTGTACGTTTCGGCCCTCGACAGCTATGTGTTATCTGGTGTGTTATGTTCCAAATGATAATCCATCTGTATTTGAAATAATAAAAATAATAACAATAACAACAACAACAATAATAATAATGTTAATAATATTATTAACATGCAGATTGTCTGTGTATAGTCATTTTTCTGTTTTTTCCCTTCCAGAGAATTGGGAAGAAAGCAAGATCATGGCCAGAGAGTTAGAAGAAAAAAGAAAGTTTTCAACCTTATTGTATTTTTTCTCCATCTAGAGAAAATTGTTAAAATTGTTTCAGTTTTTTCATTCTACAAAGGTAATACAAAAAATATATTTTTGCAGACTTGTGTTAAGATTACTATTGATGACTATTTTTGCCCTCCCACTTGATCTGTTACATTTATTAAATGTAAACAATCTCTATGTATGTATATGATTTCATACATATGGGTAATACCCCAGTCAGTTATTCTGACTACGAGGTAGAAAAGTCAGAATATTACATACAAACAAAGACCTGTGAGAGAAACTGCTACGGTCCCAACTCAACAAATTTCCATTTTGAAAGAGAAAGTGATATCCTAAGGAAGAACTTTATTATTGTCCTGTTTAGAAATGGTTCCAACATCTATATGAATCACATGTAGGTTAGAAGGAGAATATAACAAATATATTAAAGAGAAAAAAGGTTGTAACATAAAAAGTTGTAAAATGGTAGAACAGCACTGTTAGTGGCCTTTAAATTATATGACCAGCTGTCTTTAATAATACATTGAAATATTAGATCAAAATTGGATTGTTCTATTCAGATAGATAGATGATAGATAGATGATAGATAGATAGATAGATAGATAGATAGATAGATAGATAGATAGATAGATGTAGATATGCGCCCCCCCACTCATGTACGGCACAGACCCGATGACCAGTTGGCTGGCGGGAGACATGCGTGCATGTGCGGCAAAGCTCTAACTGGGGTGATGGTTCATGTGCCCACAAATGCATGCCATAGGTTCGCCATCATGGCCATAATCTTTCAATTTCATATTTCATGTCTTCGTTTTTGTTGTTGTTGTTGTTAATTGAAGGCATATTCCAAAGTACAAATCCTCTCAGTCATATTTTGTGTGCTCACTCTCTCTCTCTCTCTCTTCTTTTTCTTGTCTAGCTTTGCATCTGATTAAAAAAATGCACTATTTAGAGTTTAATCTTATTTGTCTAGGATACATATCCACATTTTTGTTATATTACAACCATGGCTGTAAAATTTGGCATTAATTTTATAGAGGTGTGTGGAGGCAATTTAGATGCTCACCCTGATGAATTCTGCAAAAGTTGATCCATTTTGCATGCAATCAGATGTGAATATGCACACACACACACACACACACACAAAAATGCATACCACTTTTCAATTTTTTAATCTGTGCTTTGTCAGACAAGTTGACTGTTGAAGAGCATACTGAAATGATAACTGGTACTATATTTAGAAGTTATTTTTTCATTACCAGGTTTGCAACTGGCATATAGCCAAAACTTTCTTCAAACTAAGGATGAAAGCACATACCTAACTTTACAATATTTAGCATGGATGTGCTTAAATTGCATTAGCTCATGAAATCCTGGAAATAAGTGAAACTATAATGCATCTTTATCATTTTTTTTACAATTAACAAAATGTCATCTTTATCTTTCTTTTTAAAAAATCTGCAAAAATGAAAAAACAGCGCTGTGATACCCACCTCAGTGATAAAGTTTCTGGTGTAGTACGGTGATGGTAATATTTCACCCTATTTGGTATAATTGTTAATGTATTAGGTGACCTTAACTTCAGAGAGAGTCTAAATTCTAGTCCTTACTTAGCCAGAAAGCCAGGTGGGTGATTTTGGCCTAGTCACTGTCCCTCAGCCCTAGGAAGGAGGCAATGGCAAACCACTTCTGAAAAACCTTGCCAAGAAAATTGCAGGGTTTTGTCCAGGCAGTCTCTGATAATTGGACATGACTGAATAGAAGAAGAAAAAAAATCTGCATTTGAGAATACAGTTCTATTTACTGTTTGTTCTATAAAATGATTTAAACCAAATCTGGTCAGGACAGCTTGTACTTTATTTACAGGTTATTGTCATAATGTTGATAATCAACAGGATTTTGTTATTCTTTTGTTACATGAGGATAAAATTAAGCATTTCAAGAGGCTAGCCATCACCCAATTTCCTCCCAATTTTGAATACAACAATACCTGTGCTGCAAATGCTCATCACACAAAGTCCTGGTCTCAACAGAATGATAAAATTGATGAATGCTATTTATACCTGAATAGCTACCTTATGCTTTATGAATGCAGTAGGAGGAACAATGATGGGCATATGGAAGTCAATGCACAAGTAACATGAATTATATTACATGTGTCAAGTATATAATTTGCATGATGATGTGATGATGCAGATAACGTCATTAGCCATCTTTCCTCCCCTTCATAGATGACCATGAATGTCATACCTTACCATAAGGCAACAGGCTATTGTTTAGAGTCATGGGGAAATAATTTGTACTTTCGACTTGACATTTTTCTGGGACATTGTTCTTTTAATTCCTTAACTGTGTATTGAAGCAAAATGGATAGTATGATTATTGCTAGTCTACGGATAACTCTGATCTACTATAATAGCAAACTCAACCGCTTAGTTTTTTCTTAATTGTCATATTCAGAAAACTGAGATAGAGTGGGGGGGGGGAGAGATAGATAGATATGGGAGGATTTTGAAAGAAGTAGGAAATATTCAAAGTGGCAGAAAAAAGAGGTATGGTGGTAAGTGTATAACATACTTGAAAAAAGAATAGTTCTATCTTGTATTTAACATTGTTTCTACAACCCTTCTCTGTGATCAGTTCTGCTGTTCTTTCTTTGGGATCTGAAGAAATATATTCGAAAATGTGGTTTCCATTCCTAAAAAAGGAAGCAGTCTAAAGCCACTGAAAATGCTATTCAAGAATTTATTCTCAACTGATTTATTTATTTCTGCAATGCTTATTTCTTTCTTGATTCATTGCATTTAAATCATATCTTTCCTTGGGATGAAACAGCTTCTAAGCATTGTATCTACAATCCACCTTTATTTTATTTTCAAAACAAGTTTGTGAGTTACATTGAGCTGATAGGGAATGGCTGGTCCAAAGTTGTCATATGAGGTTTCATGGTGGCATTGAATCTATTTCTTCAAACCTTCCTATTACTTCTCCTTCCTCATTCCTTGTACATAGTTGGTGTTTAGTTTGAGTACAAAAATATCAGCAGAAATGTCTAGCTATCAGGAATAAATCAAATGCTGACTCCTGCACATACTTCTACATTATGAATTTATAAGAAGTCTTTCTTTTTTTAAAAAAAAAAGTTGTATAATACTGAAATTCAGAAGAAAAGCTTTCCCAGAGTTTCAGTTTTTAATTAAGCTTTGAAATTTAGATAAATAAATGTGAAAATAATGGAAAATGTCTATTAAAAACTTGGAAAATAATAAACATTGTAAAATAATTATGGAAATTAATTGACAATCTGCAAACCAAACATAAGTAAATAGTTTCATGAGATATAGGGTATGCATGTTTGTTACATTGTGCAGAATTTAAAAGTTTCCCTTCTTTTTTGTTAAGGACATGTATTCCTGGATTTTCTGTCATCCTCAATCTATTTCCAGAACTGATACAGACAGAACAATTTAAGAAATGCATTTGATTTATATCATGAAGGAACAGATCACATATAATAGTTTCATACCTTCTTGTCTATTTAATGTGAAAAATAGTCCTAATTAGCTAGGTTTCCCCTTATTTTAAGCATGCCCTAAGGCAGGGGTGTCAAACTTGCATTGTCATGTCATCATCAGGTGATGTATCGTGACTTCCCCCCCTTTGCTAAACCAGGGTTGGACGTGGCCAATGCGTGATGCATCTAGCCCATGGGCTGCAAGTTTGACATCCTTGCTCTAATGCTTTAAAATACGGATGCTGTGACAGCATGAAGATTTAGTTGTTAAGACATCAGGCTGTAAAATGGAAGACTCTGAGTTCTGCTCCTGCTTAAGAAGAATATGCCTGGGTGATTCTGGACCAGTCATTATTTCTCAGCACTAGGAAGAAGTCCATGGAAAACTTCTGAAAATGTTGCTGTCTATATCATACTTATTGGCAGGCCTGAAGGCTCAAAGGTGAGCTTGTCCCACAATAAGACATACATTATGGGTGTTCTGTTGGAAGAAATAGAGGCAAGAAATAATTAGGCAGTAGATTTTGATATTTTTATTAAGAGCAAGTTTAGAGATGAGATGACATCACAAACACAGAAGATTAAGAGGACCTGCACATACATTCTATTTTGAAGTGGTGATGGGAGAACAATAAAGAAAGACTATAATGAAACTATCACTTTGGTTCCAACATAAGATCTTGTCTTAATGACTATTAAAAACTCACATTTTTATATCTGTGATCAATTATGTCAAATAATGGCCTTTCAAAAGCAAACATTTAAGAAATGCCACAACTAATGATGACATTTTATGGTGACCTGAATGCTACCCTGTTTGATTTTAAGATTGTTTGATATTAAAATATGTAAGAATATTCATATTCAGTAGCTTTCTGTTTAAAATGGCACAGCCAGGTAAATTCTGCTTTTCAGAAGAATAAGATACCTTAAAGATGCTTATCTTTATTTTGCAACATGGATTACCCTTCATTGCAGTTTTCATAAAACTGGACTGAATTATTGAATTTAGTCTTGCCCTCCAGGCAAGTCCATGCCTCCAGGCTTTTGCAGAGCTCCCTCCATGCAAGGGTTCCATAACCCTTTAAAAACATGGCTTTGCTGTGAAGCCTGGGGTTAGGCTGTATGTTGAACATGTGGCAGTTTTTGATAAAATACTGGATATTTTTAACTAGGTATACATGTTCTTGTCTCTGGCTTTTTTCTATTTCTCTATTTGAATGCCTCCATCATTTTTGAGCAGGGGTGTCAAACTAGCGGCCCATGGGCTGGATGCTTCACATACAGGCCACATTCATCCTGGCTCTGCAAAGGCAAAAAAGTCATGATATGTCATGTGAGGTGATCAAGTTTGACACTCATGTTTTAGAATCATGAGCCCCTCTAAGTCTATCTAATCAACCAAACAAATAAATAAAGGTGTAATGAAGTACGAATATTAGCCCAATCTGAAAATATCACATTTTATGATGCTAAAATCAGACTACTGGAATTCTCGAGAAAAGTGCAAAGGCTATAAGAAATATATAAGTTCCATTAATAGAAACAGAGAAACTATACATGAGAAAGAAAATGGGAGGAAAAAAGATATAAAATCTTTTCTTTGACTTTTTTTCTTACGTACAACTAACCAACTCAGAGATCTATCTAATCTGAACTACTGAAATTGACAGGCTGAGGTCAAAATTACTCCTATGATTGAAGGTTTCATTCTAAAGCAGACTTTGAAACTCAGCACTCTCAAAAAATATTCATACATCTTAGTCAACCTTGGTAAAAGTAAAGTCCTGTTTGCATTTATCTTGCTGGGTAAAAGTTGGGGTGAAATAAATGTTTTACAGCAAGAAATATACACATTGAAAGCTGGTTATTTTTCAGGAAACATTGATCCTTTGAGCCATGTCAACATTTAAGTTATCAACAAACCAGACTAAAATTGACCTACTCAAAGGATGTAAGATTCAATATCTTTGGGTTATTAAGTAGTTCTAGGATAATATCAAAGAATTAGGTACCTAAATGATGTCCTTCTGTGGGGAGATAAATCTGGGTTATTTTGTGATTCATCTATCATAGCTAAACTGCAAATCTCTCCCCCCCCCTTCCTTTTAACAGATTATAGTTTTGAAAAATCAGTGCACTATTTTTCACTGGTTATAGTATGGATTTCATGAAAACTGACACATAGCTTTTGGGCTTAATATTTTGAAAATAGAAAAAATACTAGAACTCTCCATCAAAATAATAACAAGAACCACAGGGAGGTTCAAGAAGAAAGACTGGCCTTCTCATGGCTTCAGCTCAGTTGTGAGAACCTCAGTCTCTAGTCATCCCCAGGTAGATTATGGCAACGTAACACAGGTTGTCCCAAATAGTTCTTTCTAAGTTCTTATACACAGTCACCACCAAGAGTTGTGGAATGGAACACCTATAGGGGAAATAGTAATTATCTGTTTTTATTGAATGTTGTATGTTGAATGTTTATTGCATTTATATGCTGCCCTTCTCCCGAAGGACTCGGGGTGGCTTACAGAATTTAAAAAGACAATATAAATATATAAAAATAAATGCAATTCAATATACAGAGTTAAAATATTAAAAAATTTAAAATGTCT